>VCHN02003201.1:0-14720 GCA_007115665.2 Sequoiadendron giganteum
TTACATTTTTAAAATAACTTATACTAAGGTGATTTTTATTGATCACTTAATAAAGTTTTTTTACAAATTTAACATTTGAAAATGCAAAATAAAGGCATATGAAATGCCACGTCCACCTAGTAAAAGGAATAAGCTTTTTTTTTTTTGATAAAGGAAAGAAACCTAAGGCAAAAACCACGGCCCCCTTTGTTCGAACTTTATAGGGTATCAAAACCCTAAAAAACATAAAAGATATTCATTTCTACTTCATCTTATTTTTTTTGCTGAGGAAGATGAGAGCCGCCGTCATGCTGCTGGAAACCCTAACCGCCATCTCTGGTGCTGGAAATGCTCTGTGTTTTCGCCATTCTGAGGTCTTTTGATAGAGTTTCTTTAAAATCTGAAAATGGCAAGTCGGTCGTTCTGTTGGATCTCCTTATCCTTAATGACTTACAAAAAGCATTTCAAAGCTCACAAGCCACCATTCGAATCTTCTGATGATTGTTTTTAAGAGCTGCAAGACTCACTGCTTCTCGCCATTATGAAGGATTTCTGAAACTTGCATCCTCAAGACTTTTCATTATTGTTTACAAATCTGGAAAACAATTCTCATTTTTTCCAAAGCCTTTCGAAAGCTTGTAGGGCACGGCCATAGCATATATCTGATGATCTTTATTGTAAAATGTGTTCTTCTGTTTGTGGTTTCCTGACTGACTGCCATGAGCAACCTGGGCGAGCTTTTGTCTTTTGGAAAAAACGTGGGAAACAAAAATGCTCATGATCTCGCCAAAATTTCTTTCCATACAGTAGAACTGGTAAGTTTATATGTTCTTCTCTGTGTGTTTATAGCTCAAAAATCTCATTATCATTAGCTGCAAGATACTCCATTTGTTGTGATGCCATTGTGACTACCTTCTATTGTCTTTTGCTGGGTAAGAGAGATTAACACCTATTGTTGTTGTATCTTTGATATCATTTGAAGGTTCTTTTTGACGCAATATATTGTGCATTCTCTGTCGCTTTTCACTCACTGTAATTTCATCTTCAACACCTGGATGTATTTCTCTGTTACTTTGAAGAGAACACTTGCTCTTTGAGAAAAAGACTGCCGAGCTAAGAAACTACTTTCGTGGCTGCAAAACTGCTCTCAGTTGGCTCGAACTGGTCTTTTCTTTCTTTGGAGACTGCTGGCCGCCATTGGCTGAATGTCCTTTTATTTACCTTTCGTGTTTCTGGGCAAGCTGTTGCTGTTTGAGAATATGATTTATATTGTGAAGTATTTCTGTAGAAACATGTCTTTATGATAAAAGGTTTCAATGCTATGAATAACACGTCCCTTTAATATAATATGATCTGTTTGATCCTGGAACCTGTAAGATAACCATTCTTATGCGCATGTCGGGCTCATACCCAAAGGGAGCCACTGTTAGGGGCACATACGCATTAGAATAGTTATCTTCTTGCACACTTGCACACACACATTAGCAATAGACTCTTCTTTTCATCATTCTAGCACTAAAAATGATCTTTACTATCTTTGATATATTATTCAGAAAAGGGGAAAGATAGTCTATATGGGGGTAGCTGGTTATAGGTATTCAGTCATTGTTTAGATCTCCCGAGATCTAACCCCACCATTCTTTTCTTTCTCATGCAGGAAATAGAAAAGCAAAACCTAGCAGATCGGGAGCTGGACCAGGAGCAACATCAAAAATCACTTAACCATTCAAAAAGCTGAAAAGGCAATGACTGGTTACCTCTAACCCTACCTTCATATATGTCATATCTTTAAATCTTCTAAATATATATGAAAGGCAACAGTTACACTCACGGCTTGTGTGAGATCTCTTACTTTCAGTATTTCAATTCATTTAATCAGTTGTAAATAAAAATTGTACATATTAGTTGATGATTTATACAATGAACATTATTCTTCTTCCTTTTGCTCAGAATAAAATGATTGGAAATAGAAATGAACTGAAAGCAGATGTATGAGAAATGAGCAACTTTGTGAATTCTTGTGCAATGTTACCATTTAAGCTAAATTTCACCATGTGTAGAAATTTAGTAACAGGCCCAACATGATCTTGTAGGATCATACGAGAAGTTACTAAGTGTGCGGTGTCCGAGTAATAGCATGCTGAATTTTGCAACCATTTTGCTCTTTGGACCCTTAAGGGATCGATCCGGCTGAACGTAGCTCAAAGCAAATCCACGTGTATGGTGCGAAAGAGGACCATGCCTAGCGTAAACGTACCCACCTAGATGCGGTGGAACAGTTTGTTTGGTCACACGAGCCGTAGAACGATAGTTGCACCACTTTGCAACTTTTAACTACTTGCATTTGACAACTTTTTCCCCGAATGAAAATTTGCCACCATAGGAAAATGCCTATGAGATAGCAAAAACCGAGCGATGTTATTATAGATGGGCGCAACATGATTTTGTAGGATCAGACGAGAAGTTTCTAAGCGTCACGGTGTCCGAGTAATAGCATGCTAAATTTCACAGCCATTTTGCACTTTGGACCCTTAAGGGATCGATCTGGTTGAACGTAGCTCGGAGCAATTCCACATGTTTGGGTACGAAAGAGGACCATGCTTAGCGTAAATGTACCCACCTGGACACATTGGAACAGTTCATTTGGTCACATGGGTTGCACAACGAAAGTTGCGCCACTTTACAACTTTCAACTACTTGCATTTGACACTTTTTCCCCAAGTGAAAATTCGCCACCATAGGAAAATGCTTCCGAGATAAAGAAAACCGAGCGAGGTTATTGTAGATGGGCCCAACATTATCTTGTAGGATTAGATGATAAGTTTCTAAGCATCACGGTGTCCGAGTAATAGCATGTTGAATTTCACAGCCATTTTGCACTTTGGACCTTTAAAGAAAGGATCCAGTTGAACGTAGCTCGGAGCGATTCCACGTGTTTGGGTGCGAAAGAGGACCATGTCTAGCATAAACCTACCCACTTAGACTCATTGGAACATTTTGTTTGGTCACACGACCTGCAGAACGAAAGTTGCACCACTTTGCAACTTTCAACTACTAGCATAGGAAAATGCCTCCGAGATAGCGAAAACCGAGCGAGGTTATTGTAGATGGGCCCAACGTGATCTTGTAAGATCAAATGAAAAGTTTCTAAGCATCACGGTGTCCGATTAGTAGCATGCTAAATTTTGCAGCCATTTTGCACTTTGGACCCTTAAGGGATCAATCCGGTTGAACGTAGCTCGAAGCAATTCCGCGTGTTTGGGTGCGAAAAAGGACCATGCCTAGAAAAAACAAGTTAGGTTATTGTAGATGGGCCCAACATGATCTTGTAGGATCAGACAAAAAGTTTCTAAGCGTCACGGTGTCTGAGTAATAGCATGCTGAATTTCGTAGCCATTTTGCACTTAAGCCCTCAAGGGATCAATCCGGTTGAACCTAGATCGGAGTGATTCCGCATGTTTCGGTACGAAAGGGGACCATGCCTAGCATAAAAGTATCGACCCAGACGTGTTGGAACAGTTTGATTGGTCACACGAGCTGCAGAACGAAAGTTGCACCACTTTGCAACTTTCAACTACTTGCATTTGACAACATTTTCCCTGAGTGAAAATTCGCTAGCACAAGAAAATGCCTCCAAGATAGCGAAAATCGAGCGAGGTTATTGTAGATGGTCCCAATCTTGTAGGATCAGACGAGAAGTTTCTAAGAATCACGGTGTTCGAGTAATAGCATGCTAAATTTCATATCCATTTTGCACTTTGGACCCTTAAGGGATCGATCCGGTTGAACGTAGCTCGAAGCGATTCCACGTGTTTGGGTGCGAAAGAGGACCATGCCTAGCGTAAACGTACCCACCCGAACGCGTTGGAATAGTTTGTTTGGTCACACGAGCTGCAGAACGAAAGTTGCACCACTTTGCAACTTTCAACTACTTGCATTTGACAACTTTTTCCCCGAGTGAAAATTCTCCAGCACAAGAAAATGCCTCCGAGATAGCGAAATTGATCGAGGTTAATGTAGATGGGTCCAACATGATCTTGTAGCATTAGACAAGAAGCTACTAAGCATCATGATGTCCGAGTAATAGCATGCTAAATTTCGCAGCCATTTTGCACTTTGGACCCTTAAGGGATCAATCCGGTTGAATGTAGCTCGGAGCGATTTCGCATGTTTGGGTGTGAAAGAGAACCATGCCTAGCCTAAACGTACCTACCCTGACACGTTGGAACAGTTTGTTTGGTCACACGAGCTGCAAAATGAAAGTTGCACTACTTTGCAACTTTCAACTACTTGCATTTGATAACTTTTTCCCTGAGTGAAAATTTTCCAGCATAGGAAAATGCCTCCGAGATAGCAAAAACCGAGCGGGATAATTGTAGATGGTCCCAACATGATCTTGTAGAATCAGACGAGAAATTTCTAAGCGTCACGATGTCCAAGTAATAGCATTTTGAATTTCACAGCCATTTTGCACTTTAGACCCTTAAGGGATCAATTCAGTTGAACGTAGATCAGAGTGATTCTGCGTGTTTCGGTGTGAAAAAGAACCATGCCTAGCATAAATGTACCCACCTGGACGCGTTGGAATAGTTTTTTTGGTCACACGAGTTGCAGAATGAAAGTTGCACCACTTTGCAACTTTCAACTACTTGCATTTGACAACATTTTCCCCTAGTGAAAATTCGCCAGCACAGGAAAATGCCTCTGAAAGAGGGAAAATCGAGCGAGGTTATTGTAGATGGGCCCAACATGATCTTGTAGGATCATATGAGAAGTTACTTAGAATCACGGTGTCCGAAGAATAGCATGTTGAATTTCTCAGCCATTTTGCTCTTTGGACCCTTAAGGGATCGATCTGGTTGAACGTAGCTCAGAGCGATTCCACGTGTTTGGGTGTGAAAGAGGACCATGCCTAGCGTAAACATACTCACCCGGATGCATTGGAATAGTTTGTTTGATCACACGAGCTGCAGAATGAAAAATGCACCACTTTGTAACTTTCAACTACTTGCATTTGACAACTTTTTCCCCGAGTGAAAATTCGCCAGCACAAGAAAATGCCTCCGAGATAGCGAAAATTGATCGAGGTTATTGTAGATGGGCCCAACATGATCTTGTAGGATCAAACGAGAAGCTACTAAGCATCAGGGTGTCCGAGTAATAGCATGCTGAATTTCGCAGCCATTTTGCACTTTGGACCCTTAAGGGATTGATCCGGTTGAATGTAGCTCGGAGCGATTCCGTGTGTTTGGGTGTGAAAGAGGACCATGCCTAGCCTAAACGTACCCAACCGAGCACGTTGGAACAATTTGTTTGGTCACACGAGCTACAAAACGAAAGTTGCACCACTTTGCAACTTTCAACTACTTGCATTTGACAACTTTTTGCCCTAGTGAAAATTCGCCAGCACAGGAAAATGCCTCCGAGATAGCGAAAATCGAACGAGGTTATTGTAGATGGGCCCAACATGATCTTGTAGGATCAGACGAGAAGTAGGTAAGCATCAGAGTGTCTGAGTAATAGCATGTTGAATTTCGCAGCCATTTTGCACTTTGGACCCTTAAGGGATCGATCCGGTTGAACGTAGCTCAGAGCGATTCCGCGTGTTTTGGTGCGAAAGAGGACCATGCCTAGCATAATCGTACCCACCTTGATGTGTTGGAACAGTTTGTTTGGTCGCACGAGCTGCAAAACGAAAGTTGCACCACTTTGCAGCTTTCAACTACTTGCATTTGACAACTCTTTCCCCGAGTGAAAATTCGTCAGCACAAGAAAATGCCTCTGAGATAGCAATAACCGAGAGAGGTTATTGTAGAGGGGTCCAACGTGATCTTGTAGGTTCAAACAGATATTTCATAATCACCATGGTTTACGAGTAATACCTTGTCAAATATTGTTGCCCTTTTGCATTTTGCACCCTTAAAGGATTGAGTCGGTTGAACCATAGTAGTTGTTTTGTTGAATTTCATACCCTAAGGTATGTTAGAGATGACCTAGGTTGCATCGATTTCTAGTTTAAATGCCTTAGAAATATTGTTGTAGGGCAGTTTCACGTGGAAATGCATATATGATGAGTAAAGGAAGTATGGGAAAGCTTATGCAGCCCTAGAGATCATCATTTTCAGTACATGCAAGGACATGCACGTAGAGGTGATTTTGACAGGTTTGGTGTTTTGCTTATTGTAAGAACGCTTATATCTTTGTTGTCAAACATATTGCACCCGTATGCTGAAATATAGAATTTTAGCAGTCTGATGACACATTGGAACTAATTCCAGGCTATGGGTATCCTATAAGGAATTAGACCTCCAGATTCTAGGCTGGTTCCTATGGATTTTTCTGATTAATATCTTGGTAAAATGCTGAGAAAAATGATAAAAAGACTTAAACTGGAAGCAGAACTATGAAGCTTAAAAAAATAAAATGGTGATGTTTACACCTGAAAATAATGATCTAAAATGGAAGTTTGGTTCACAATTGCTTCTCAGAATATCTAAATTGCACATCAAAATATGAACAGTTGAATTCATATAAATGTTTCATACAAGGGTTCATAAAACTATTTTCTTTTAGAGGAAAAGAACAGTGTTCTCACAATTAAGAAAATGATCTTAATACGAACTCGATGTATGACCTACGAATTAAACTTGAATGCATACATATATTTATGGTTGAGAAAGAAAGATAAAGGTTTCAATGCTGAAACACAAGATAATTCGATCAAAATCAATCACAACACTGATGCCTAAAAGCTTGAAGGCAAAACCTGACACTATTGAGAAGATAAAAGGAAAAACTCCATGCTAAAAAACCGAGGTAACCTGTAAAACCTGCTATGTATTAATCTGGAAAAATCAATGCTGAGTTACAAACCCTTCACTTTGCAGAGTGCAAAGGAGAAAAATAAGAACTAACTGAAAAACAGATAAGTTTTTCAATATATACAAAAGCCTTTCCAAAAGGCATGTAAAAAGAACTCAAAGTTCAACTCCAAGAAATGGGTGAAAACTCGAAAGCCAATTCCGAGCAGAAGAAAATATCTCTGAAAAGAAGGCCCAAAACCATGCAAAAACAAGTCCAGTTAAGTGCAAATCACCGCCAAGTCATAACTGCAACATGGGAGACTCTAACTGAACTATAAATCCCACAAAAGGTGGGCCCAAGCATGCAAAAGTTACCTTGTTTGTATCAATCTGCCCATGCAAAATGAAACTCCATCTTTGCCTTATTCTATGCTTGCATTTATTGGATTTATTTAATTCAATGTTATTTTGCCTAAAAATAGAAATATTAATCAAATGATTTATAATTTTATCATTTAATTAATACTACTTTACATGGGTAAGCAAAAAATGACATTAAATTGATTTGAATTTAATCAATGCAAGCATAGTCTATGTATATCACAAAAATGCATGATAAATTACACTATTTACCTTAACATATCTTAACATATCTTGATCCAATAGCATTTTTATGGTTAATATTTTGGCCATTCAACATTTTCGGGCACTTTATTTTGAAGGGATTAACTTTAATGATAAGGCAAAATAACCCTATGTCGAATTAGGGTAGATAACTCCAATCTAACCCTAAACGAGTCTCTATTTCGCATTTGACAATTTGCTGAAGGAAACTCATGAGGAAAAACAACGCCACCAATGATGGAGTTTGGGTTTTGCAGAATATAAAGAAAACAGGTCTTATGGCTCCTTCGTAGCATGAAACTTCTATGGCATACAAGGTAAGGTCATTTTAACTCTCTTCATGGCCTCCGTAACTCAGCTTTCCTCTGTGAATTGAAACATTTTTTGAACTTGAAGGCCGCGGGCTTTGCTTTCCTGTAGCATTTCTTTGCTTTTGACACTTCCTTTTGTTTCTCCTATGATCATTTTGGTCGCCATGGGAGAGAACTCGAGCCTTCTATCTGGTAACTCGGTGAACTTGGCCGCCATACTTAGTCTTCAACCGGCATTTCACGGTGAGTTCCTTTGTTGCTGGCGCTGTGTTATATCCTGTGCCATTTTGACTGTATTTATTGGGCCGCCATGGTTCTTGGTATGATTTCGAACTGGAGCTTTCTGCTTTCCTTTTCTGTGTATACAATGAGGGCTTTCTTCTCCTTTCCATGCAATCACTAATTTTGATCATTCTACCTGAGTGGGTAAGTCTTTTCTGTCATAAATCTGCTTGAGACCGAATTTCTTCTTTACTGGCGTGTATGAGAGCTCCCTTGTCCATTTTGTGCATTTCTGAAAAAAAATCACTTGCTTCTAAAAACCTCTATGCAGAGAAAAGATTGTTGTCTTTTATTGAAAACATAATTAAACCTATGCAAGCCGTGCCATGAGTATGAGCTTGATTCTATGTCATTAATTTAAAAAACCTATCATGGGTACACCAGCAAAGTGGAAAACTAGTATTTTGAATAAAAACCCTCATGTGGGTTTTTTCCATTGCTGAAGCTATCATTTTTCAGGTCTTTCAAAAGCTGTCATGACAATAATTTGTTGATTTCATTCCTTCAAATGGAAGTTACTGCTGCTTCATCGCTTATTTATATTTCACAGTCACCACATCTTCGAGGCACAATACCGATTCATTATATTATTCACTGTGCTGTCAAGATTTGGGTTTCTTTCTATTTCTGAAGGCTTCCTTTTGATGATGATATCGCCTACTGCAAATGATTATGGTATTATATTGATAGTGTCTATCTTTTATTATAGCACAATAATCTCTTATTGATCCCTGTAACCAGTCACTAGAAAGCTCTTTGCTCCTATTGTAGTATGATGTGTACTGTCTACATGCTTTCCCTATTTATCTTGCTACTATTGAATGTTGTTCATTTCTATTGCTGCTCTTTTGATGATTTCAACTGTGCATTTCTGTAGTGTCTTTCTATTATGGTGCTTGGATTTCGTGAAAAAGACTAGAGGCCATGACTTTCATATCTCCTGATAGCTACTGACAAGAGACTATTCCTCTCTGTGAATGTATGAGGGTGTGTTGCAATATTTCTGGGCTCAACCCAAGAGCACCCTTCCATGACTTCTGTAAAGATGAATAAAAATAACACTGCTGATGCGTTTCTGGGCCACTGTCAATGTTGAGTAACTATTAATTGCCTTTGTGACTGCAATATTCATGCTGTATATTGGTAAAACTAGTTTGGTTCTTTTAGCTTATTGTGTACATACATTGTTCCTTGACTGAAAACCTAGTTCAAAGGCATTTGACTACCACCATTTGTTCACAGGCTGAACCTTACACTGACATATTGAAAAAAACATTGAATTGCATCTTTAATTATGTATTATGGAACTGTTACCCTCTACTCTCAGCAAAATGAGACTGGCTGTCATGAATGAAATCTTTTCATTGTGTTGATTCAAATTCATTGTGATGCTGAAAGATACTATGGGCAGGCATGATAGTTGCCTTAGTGACTGTAATATTCATTTATATTTGACTGTCCTTCCGCTGCAAATTGCCACAGAGCTTCCTTAAAACACCTTGCATACTTCTCAGCTCTTTTCACAATTTAATCACCTTTTGCTGCACTTAATATTTGCTGCTGAAAGTTATCACGATAATGGGACCTGAATGTTTTCTCCTCTGTAAAATACATACTGATTCTTCTTTACCTCTTTCAGCATGAAAAAAGGTATTGAAGACAAAAATGCTTATCTTGAGCTAGGATGGTAAACACTCCTTGCCTCATGTGAAAACAATCTAAAGCTTCATGAAAGAACTGCATGTTTGCTATTTTGTTTCTGTTCTCTTTAGTGTAAAGAGGCTCGATACCTCATTTGGATATAACATGAAAATGTTAAGTAGAGCTGAAACAGAAAATTAACGAAATTGATGAGTCCTTGACTTACTTTTCTGAGTCTCTTTGGAATAAGGCTGCTTATTATGTTCTTTATTTTCAGCAACTCTTAATGACTACTATGTATTTATGAACTCTTGTATGTCACTTGAAAGTGTATCCTTTTGATATGCCGGGCTCAACCCTTGTGGGAGCCCGTTTTACTCCACATATCTGATAAGATGATCTCGTACATAATGCACCTGTTCCTGCACAGTGAACAAACATGTTAGCAAAATAAAAGAAGCTGAAAGCTTCCTCTTTCTTTATATTGTTTGAATTTTCGTAATCATTTAATAGATGCCTGATCGACTGTATCTTATATTTCTGTTAGTAGCGCAGGCATATGATAGGATTTGATTTGCATTGCTCTACAAACATTTCCCTCAAACTTGCAGGTACGCGGAGCTGGAGCTGAAAATGGAGACGGAGCTGGCACCGCAACTGGCGTCACAACTGAAAATCTCAACTGTCAACGATTCGTCATTCCAGGCAATGACGAATCACTTTCTACCCTATGCTTTCTCTATTTTCAGATGTATAATTTTCTTTTACTCATGCATCTCCTTCTTGATTATAAAAAATCAAATAATGAGTTACTCCCATGGCTTGTGTGGGATTCTGGTTCGCATATCATGAATAAAACAGCAAACATTATGCAAACTTGTGATGTAATTTTGAAGTGTTTCTGCATAATATCATTGAAATATACATTGTCATGAAATAATGCACAATATGAGTACTTCAGCATAAATTTTTAAACATCTTGTAAACCTCTTAGTCTGAATTTGCAATTCATTTCTACCTGTTTGAGCTGGTGGCGGAAAATAGGTAACAATCTTATATAAGGAGATACCACAACCACCATGCTTATGTTGCTAATAGTATTGCTTTCCAAATATTTTAAAGAGGGCATATATACATTGACAGAGCAAATCAATAACAAAGATAAAAGGATACCATACAGAGCTTAGAGTATGCTTTGATAATTTGAACAATAGTCACAATTGTGTCAAAAAGAGAATATAAGGGCAAGGACAATGTCTAATAGGTAGAGATCAAAAGGGACTATGCCAATAAACTCAAAGGAGTAGATTTGATACTGAAAAGGAGTAAAGTGATGGCGTATGACAGTTAATTGGAAAAAGATAGCAACAACATATCAAATCATCAAGAGATAACACAAATTGAAAAACCCTAGATGTTCAGATAGAGGAACCATTCAGGATTTCAAGGAAGATCACTGCTAACAGTTGGTTAGAGTATTTGAAAGTCCATCAAAAGGTTTTGTGAATGAGGTTAGATAGTCTTTAGATGAATATAATATTTTCTTTTGTGGCTTTTGGGTTAGACAAGCATCATGAATGTATGAACACAAGGGAACTATGAAGGGTTACTGTACATGGCAATGTGCAAATAAAAAAGACAGATTAGAAATGAGTAGTGATTAGTTGCTAAGTACAGTGAGTGTGTGATTATAAAGTGCTTGACAATCAAATTCACTCACCACAGTCAATGTCCTATGACTGTCAAGTCTATGTCAGTCAGTGTCTCAAGACTCCAAGAGTTATGGTTGTGTATGCAACATCAGGTCCTTATGAATGTGGAGTCTTCAATTAACTCTTTAAATGTAAACCATAAAGCATTACAAGTACTTTTAAATGTAATATACACATTTGATTGAGGCATATATTAAGGAATATACACATTTGCATGTATTAATTTCTCATGATTTTAATATATCAAAAATACACAAAGTCAATGACAAATATTACAATAGTGATGGAAGAACATCTTGAAAATCTTCCCATTTTTCAATACTTGTAGCAATACATGCAGGGAAATAATCCTCTCATTTCCAGCACAGATCATGAAATATATTGTACTTGAGAAAGGACAAAAGGAGTTGCTGCCCAGTTTTGTTTTTCCATTCCACCTCAGCTGGCCCAACTATTTGCATTCCAAAATGGTTCGAAACATGTACATCCCCTGCTCCCTACAAAACACATGGGTAGTAACCTCTCTGTGGTTGTGTAGTATCATAGGAATTTGGTCCACAAAAAACTTGCAAAAGCCTCTCAATCTTAGACATAGACTCACATAAAAATCATTAAAAGAGCAATAACTAAATAATGTTAGTCATATAGTTGATGAGACCTACTATCACCTTCATGCATGCTAGATAAGGAGGTCGATTGAAGGTCCTACAATGGTGATGTGCCCCTTCGCTACTTTATCATCTCTCGATGATCCTATGTATAAATTTCAAATATATCACTGAGAGGCTTAACATAAAACATGTAGCATATAAGAATCCAATAAATCTAGGAGATGGAAAAGAAAGAGAAGATTGACAACCAAAAAATGCACCAGCAACCAATGTTTCTCATACCACTAAACACTTGCACCAGCAACCGATGTTGTTCTTTTCTTATATACTTTGACAAACTTCAATATTACCTACAGTCACAATCAGAAAATGATCAATGATAATCGTAAATGCATATGACATCAAACAGTAATGGTGAAAAAGCCTTATTGCAAGGTGTTGGTCCAAAAGAGTGATCAATAACATGGCTTTACAAATTCAATGTGCATACTTACAAATCAATCCAAGGAACCATATAGGTTTGCTCTACACTTTATTGTGTCGAGTATTGCCTCGTGGTCAGACTCATGCACTTTCCACAAGTTCTTGTTCATAGGTCTAGCCTTATATTTGATCAACCGAATGTTGGTGGTGACGACAAGGTTTGAATAGTGAAGAATTTTCCGATGCATGTCGAAGTCCTGAAACAACCAAACTGCAACATTCTTAACTGGATACCTTTGAAGCCATGTTCTAGTAACAACCACCGAACCTGTATCCATTCCTATCCTTCCACGAACTTTCCTCATTCGTGCCCTTTATTTTTCCAATTTGACATCTCTTAGATTGCACGAGAATTTGTGACTATATGGGCTGAAATTCCTTTGCGTCACAAGCTACATTTTTTTATTCTCTTGTCCTTGCATTTTTAACTGCACGTTCCTCTGGTGTTAGAGGCTTCGATCATTTCCTTGACATGACCTTGAATGCTACATGTCCACAAACACACATAGAACAAAAGTAAGTAATGCATTTTACAAAAATATTGATGCAGAGAGGGGTGGAAACCATTCAATACAACAAATCAATGAGAATCACAAACCTAGGGTATAAATTGCTACCACCTAAATGAAAACTAGAGACTCTTGTGTTTATTTTTCTCAAAACCAAATTTTTGATTGTCAACAAAGTCATGAATAATATGGATTCAAAGAAGGGTTTGTGATGCTATATCTTATAATTATTCACTATTTCTTTAGCAATGAGGTAACTTAGAAAGACAATAAGCATTCTCAACTATGTCAACTCACTTGAATTTATCTAAGCACATGTGATGAAGCTGAATTTTTTATGGAACAAAAAAATTAATGGACACTTGCAATAACATTGATGAAAGCTATTAGGTTTTCCAAATTATATGAAAATAAAAGTTTTCCAAATTAGTTGAAAAAAGAATGAAATACAGTGAATTCCACTAGCCATGCTGGAAATGGACTACTATAAGCAATACAAATAGAATTCATAAGTAAATTTATGTTAAGTAAATGTCATTTTTTTATTTCTTTTGTTCTTCAAACTCATAAAAATTGAACTTTTTTATGCAAATCTAAAAATTGAACTTTTTTATGCAAATCCCATTTAATTCAATGTTGAATTCTAAGTCCAATTGTTATGATTAATAAAATCATTAAGGAAATTTAGTTTATATTGTCAAAAATAAACAAATATACTAAATACAAACATTTCAATTTACCAAAATGAATATATTACCTCAGATAATGTAAAATGATGTAGAAACTTCAAATGTCTTCTTCTATGTTGTCTACCATGCAGATTGGTGGTAAAAAGGTGATGGATCAAGCATAGATTGGTACAATATGAAGTCAACTGTAGAAAAAAGGCATTTCTGACTCAGATAAAGCGCTGAACTAGAAAAATACAAGAGAATGTGAGCCTGAATCACGGGGTCAACCCTTATTTTTACCGTTTCAAGGTAAACCCATTTGGCGCTCGACAAATTTGGAGAGCGCCAAATTTGGCGAGCACCAAATATGTTCCTTTCAAAAGGAGAGACTTCAGAGAGAGGGAGAGACACAAAGTGGGAGAGAGATAGAGGAAGTGAGAGAGAGAGGGAGTGGGAGAGAGAGAGAGGGAGGTGGGAGGGAGAGACTTTAGAGAGAGAGAGAGGGGGTCGAGAGGGAGAGACTTTAGAGAGAGAGAGAGGGGGAGGGAGAGGGTGTGGGAGGGAGAAACGTAAGAGAGAGAGAGGGAGAGAGGCTGGGAGGGACACACCTGATAGAAGGAGAGGGAGTCAAAGTGGGAGAGAGGGGGTGGGAAGGAGAGACCTAAGAAAGTAGGGTGGGAGGTAAGTGAGGGCTGACAGAGAGGGATTGTGAGATAAGTGAGGCCTAATCCCTCAACCCCTCAACCCTTAACCCTTAAACCTTAATCCATCAACCCCCATACCCTCTTAATCCCTCAACCCTTAAACCCTAATCCCTCAACCCCCATACCCTCTTAATCCCTCAACCCTCAACCCTTCAACCCTAATCCCTGAACCCCTAAACCCTTAACCCTTAACCCTTAAACCCTAATTCATCAACCCCCATACCATCTTAATCCCTCAACCCTTAAACCCTAATCCCTCAACCCTCAACCCTTAACCCTTAAACCCTAATCCCTCAACCCCTATACCCTCTTAATCCCTCAACCCTTAAACCCTAATCCATCAAGCCCTATACCCTCTTAATCCCTCAACCCTCAACCCTTAACCCTTAA
>VCHN02001927.1:0-19358 GCA_007115665.2 Sequoiadendron giganteum
TAGGCCTTCCTCTTACAAAGAAGGCATTTTGGGATTCCTCTTTAGACTTCCTCCTCATCTCCTTTGATAGGAGAGTAGGAATTGTATTGTCCATCTTTGGATCTGCACCATTGCCACTGATTGCAACAATTAGATTTTCCCATTATGACCCCTCTAAAAATACATCAGCAATATGGGTGAGTGGGAGGACGTGTGAGTGAACGGGTGGGAAAATTAGAATTTTGAATCTTCGAACAATGGTGTAGACTGTGGAAGAGCTAAATCAGAAGAATAACAGGGGGAATCGAAGCAAGATTCGACCGGAAAGCAAGGTAAGGATGATAATTCTATTCCTGATCCTGACAAAAACATCTTGGTGGACCTGAGAGGGAAAGCTGCTTTATCTAGGATTCCTTCTCGAAGTACCAAAGGAAATCAGTTTGATAACATCAAAAATGTGGTGGGGGCTGCTGAAGGGGAAGGAGCCAAGCCTAAACAATGGTCATCTCTATTTGGTGTCAAACCAAATGAAAAATTGGTTTTCCCTCCTGTCTGTAACATCTCAAAACCAACAAAGGGTAAGTTTTCCATTTCTATTCCTGATCCAGTCATTGATCATAATATCTCTTTAATGGATAGAGTGCTGGTTGGTAAATTTATGGGGCCTAGACCAAATATTGAGGTTGTCAGGATGTTTGTTAAGAGAAAATGGAGAACTAATGGACAAGTTCTTGTCTTAGCACTTCCTAAGGGCTATTTTTCTTCTGAGTTTTCCTGTAAGAAGGACATTTAGGTTGTGAGGAGCGGTGGTCCATGGATCATAGGCAAGTCCTCCTTAGCCCTAAAGAAATGGACCACTAACCTGGATCTTTCAGACTCTATTTCTGAAAATATCCTTGTATGGGCTAGAATCCCCGGACTTCCTCTGGAATATTGGAATGAGAATGTTTTTAGTGGCCTAGCTAGCTCTTTTGGTGAGCTCTTGTCTATAGACTCGACGACGACGATGAAGAGATGATTAGTGTTTGCAAGAATATGTGTGGGTGTATCCCAGAATGCTAATCTTCTGTCATCTATCGAAATCCAATCTAAGTTGGGTTCCTGGGTTCAAGCTATTGAGTGTGAAACAATCCCTTTTGCGTGTTTCAAGTGTAGAAAATCTAGGCATTGGGCTAAGAATTGTCTGCTTAATGCCAACAAATCAAAGGGGGATCCCCAACCTAAGTCGAGGCCATTCTGGCAAAAGAAGAGTGATGGGGAAGAAAAACTGAATAAAGAGAAGCAAGGTGAAGAGAATGAAAGCATAAAGAAGGTGGATGCAGAGGAAATCCCCAAAAACAAGGAGGACGAGGGGACTCAAGCTGATTTGGAATGTAACATGGCTGAAATCCATCAATGAGAAGCGGTAGATGAAGAGAAGGATAATAATGCAAGGAACCTATAGAATGGAGATGGAGACCTAGAGTGTCATACGCCTTTGGACAATAATCCTGAGAATGTTTGCTTGGGGAAGGAGAAAGCTGAGATTGGACTCAATGAAATCCCTTCACAGGATTTTAATATGCTGATTAAATATAGAAATTTTGTACTGGAGATTGGGATCCCCATTTTATCTCTGGCCTCGAGTGGTAGGGAGTCAAGTTATGTGTTAGCTTAGATACTAGAGTCTTTAGATTATATGGATATGGTGAAGGAATCCTTTGTGGACTTGAGCCAGAATCTAGAGAGTTCAAATGCGAACCTGATCCAAAATAGCAATGGTATGATGGACACTCTTCCCTCGGACCAAAAAGGATTTTTTGTGAAAGATTGGGAGTCTGGGAAGGAGGAGGAGAATTGGGAAGAAATTGATAGAGATGATGTTAGCTCTAACAATAAGAGGAGGAATAAGAAATACCAACAACTAAGTACACCGAAAGGTGTCTCAACGAGAATTAGAGAAAAAGCAGATTGTGGAGCCATAAAGAATAGTCAAGGAAGAAGATCTGCTCGATGGCACAGGGAGTATGATAGCATGCAAGATATAGCAGATGGTGTTCATAAAACCATTCCCGAAATTTTCAATCTCACTCCTAGTAAGAAATGAAGATCATGTCATGAAACATTCGGGGGATGAATAGCCTCCACAAGAAGGATGTGTTGCATAATTTTGTTAGGGATCATAAACCTGATATTTTATTGGTTTAGGAATCTAAAATGCCTAAATAAAAAGTGGAAAAAGATCAAAATATTTAAGTTTTGTGGGGTTCGGGGGAACAATTCGGAAGGTGCCTTAGGAGGTATTGTCACCTTTTGGAATCTTAATTTAATTAAAGGTGAACTATTGTTTGAAAGTGCTAACCATGTGGCCACCAAATTTACTCATATTAGAGAAAATTTCAGCTGGATCATTTCCAACATCTATGCCCCTAATGGAAAGGGGGCTAGAATTTTTTTTTGGCAAGATTTGGCCGCCTTTCATTGTAAACACACAAATGAAACTTGGGTGGTTATGGGATATTGCAATACCCCTCTGTAGGATAATGAAAATTCAGGAGGTTCCTAGGTTAATATGGAAAGCAGAATGAACCTTTTGGAATTCATCAACAATCAAGCACTGATTGATCTGGATCTGCAAGGGGCGTCCTTCACTTGGTCAAATTGAAGAGTGGGTAAGGAGTTGATTCAAGTCAGATTAGGCAAAAAATTAATTTCTGATCAATGGTTTCTTAAGTATTTTTTCTCTTTAAAAGCCCTTTCGAGGGTGGGTTTTGATCATTTTCCTATCAATTTTGTGGCAGATCCAATAGTGGCTAAAATAAATTTCCCTTTTAGATTTGAGCGTATGTGGTTGTATCATCCTCAACTCCGTGATGAGGTTAGGAAATGGTGGAATATTTCTATTTCGGGGACTGCTATGTTTAGGGTCGCTAAAAAGTTAAGAGAAGTTAAAAATAGGATAAGAGTGTGGAGCAAAAAATCTTTTGGTAATATCTTCAGAAGAAAAGTTGAGTTAAAGATGGATCTGAAGGAAATATAGAAGAAGATCCAACAAGAGGGATGCAATGCGGAGATTAGACAAAAATAAAATGAGCTTCTTGTGGAGATGCATGACTTAATAGCTAAAGAGGAAGATTTCTAGAGACAAAGATCTAGGGTTCAATGGCTCTTAGCTGGGGATAAAAATACTAGATATTTCCATATGTCTGCCTTAAAACACCATGTAACGAATAGGATAACTCACATTGAGGAAAATGGAGTCCGTTTTGATAAGGAGGAGGATATTAGGAGACAAGTTGTCCTAGTTTTTAGCATCTCCTATCGGTGAGTGATGGGGTTAATCAAAATTTGCAAGTCCTTCCTTTTGAGGCTATTCCCAATCTTGTTAAGGAGGAAGATAACAAAATGCTAGCAGCTATCCCTTCGAAGGAAGAAATAAAGAGAGATGCTTTCTCTTTTGAAGGTAATAAAGCCCCTAGACTTGATGGTTTTCTGATGTACTTTTTTCAATGGTTCTAGGAGATTGTTGAAGAGGATGTGGTGAATGCTATTAAGGAATTCTTTGGATCAAGAAGCATCCTAAAGGAACTCAATGTGACCTTCCTAGTCCTGATCCCTAAATGTCCTAGGGCTACAAAATTTGAAGCATTTAGGCCCATAAGCCTTCATAATTCATTCTAAAAAAATATTTCTAAAGTCCTGACTTCTAGACTTTTGATTATCCTACCTTCCTTAATCTCCCCTCAACAAAATGGCTTTGTTCTTGGAAGGCAGATTATGGATTCGATAATAACAGTGCATGAAAATATTCATTCGCTCTTTGTTTCTAAGACATAAGGCTTTCTCTTGAAGTTAGATATCTCCAAAGCTTATGATCTTGTTGAATGGGACTTTTTATTCAAGATTATGAAGGCGTTTGGCTTCAGCAAAAGAGTCCTACAAATGGTTAGCCAACTCATCTCTACTGCTTCTATCTCTATTTTGGTCAATGGGTCTCCATCACATTTTTTAAAGAATTCTAGAGGTTTAAGACAAGGAGACCCCATATCCCTTATTTTGTTTACTATAATGGCAGAATGCCTTGGGAGGAACTTGAAGAGACTAGTTGATCAAGGAGTCCTGATGGGTTTATGTCCTTTGTCCAGTAACTTAGTTTACTCTCATCAATAGTTTGTTGATGATACCATATTGATGGGGAGATCTACAGTGGCTAAAGCCAGAAATCTTAGAAAGTTTTTGGATAACTATGAAGGAGCGTTTGGCCAAAAGATTAATATCCAAAAAAGTTCCATATTTTTCTTCAACACTCTGATTAGAAGGAAAAATAGGATAGCAAAAATTTTTGGTTGTAGAATGGATGCTCTTCCTTTAATATATCTTGGATTGCCCTTGGGATTCAAGCCCTCTAATTATTTCTGGAATCCTTGGTGGACAGATTCAATAAAAAGCTGGCGGGGTGGAAAGGAGCTCTTCTCAGTCAAGTTGGTAAGATTCAAATCCTCAAGGCCACTCTTTAGAACCTTCCAATCTATGCTCTTAGTCTTTTTAAGATTCCTTTTAAATATGCAAAAGCTATTGAGAAAATCTAGAAATTTTTTCTCTAGTATGGGGTTGAAGAAAGGAAGCACATGCCCCTTATTGATTGGGACTTGGTATGTAGACCGAAGAATCTTGGTGGATTGGGCCCCAAAAATATTAGAACTATGAATAGTGCTCTCCTTGCTAAAAAAATTTGGATAATTTTCTCCTCAAATGGAGAATGGAATAAAATCTTTAAAAGTAAATATTTGGCCAATTGTGGCTCCCTAAATTCTTTGCTGGATTCTCAATGTCTGCCTTGTGGTTCGACTCTATGGAATGACATTATAAAAGAGAGAAAAATACTTCACTTGGGAGTGGGTTGGAGCATAAGAAATGTGAATCTTGTGAGGTTCTAGGAGGATAGATGGATTATGAAGGAACCATTAATTTCCTTTGACAGTTTCAAATAGTGGACAAATATTTGTAAGGCTACTTTTGGAATCTTAGTTAAAGATTATTGGAGGGATAGAAGTTGGGTGAACCTTTTTCAGATCAGTCTGGATCTTGCCTTGATTCAATCCTCCCTTATGGCGGTCAGAGTGGAAGTGAACTTTCAAGAGGACATCTTGGTTTGGATGGCTAATCCGTCAGGTAACTATTTTGTTTCTTTGGTTGTCTCTTTGTTGTCTTT
Source organism: Sequoiadendron giganteum (assembly GCA_007115665.2). Classification (NCBI taxonomy): domain Eukaryota; kingdom Viridiplantae; phylum Streptophyta; class Pinopsida; order Cupressales; family Cupressaceae; genus Sequoiadendron; species Sequoiadendron giganteum. Next base: position 5,171 of record VCHN02001927.1, read on the forward strand.
ATCTCCTGGCCCTCCTCCCTTTTGGGCCAAAGCTTGGATTAGCAACTTGACCCCTAAGGTTAATATTTTATTTTGGATTCTCCTACAAAACAAGGTGCTTATGGTGGATAACCTCTATAAGAGGGGTTTTCAGATCCCCAACCGTTTCTACCTTTGTAAGAAAGAAGTAGAAACAACTAACCATCTGTTTATTCACTATTCTTTCGTGAATTCTATATGGGAAAGGTTCTACTCTCTTTGGAGTATCTCTTGGGTGTCACCTGGTACAATTAAAGATCAATTTATTCAGTGGGTGGCGCCCTCCTTTAATCCTCATATTTGCAAGCTATGGTCTTTAAATTTCCCTTATATTGCTTAGGGAGTTTGGAAGGAGAGAAATAATAGATTATTCAGGGACAAGGAAACTACAAAGAAACTTGTGTTGGAAAAAATATTTAGACTCATTGTGGAAAATTTTAACTTGTCTCCTTCTCAAGAGGTGTTGATGGATTCTATGGTCTGTTTAGCTTACGAATTTTAGATGGCCAAAGTTTGGGAGATTAAAGGAGATGTATCCAAAGCTTCTAAACCAACTAAAAAGAATCATGATGGTATTTTATGGTTTCACCCTCCCAGGGGTTGGATAAAAGCCAATTTTGATGGGGCAGCGAAAGGGAATCCGGGAAGGGAAGGGGGTGGGGGTGTGTTACGTGATCTGATAAAGGAATGTTTATTGTGGCAGTAGCTGTCTCTTTGGGGATACAAACAAATCATCTAGCTGAAGCTATAGGAGCCTACCGGGTCATTAATTTGGCAAGAAGTATGAACTTTAAGAATATTTGGATAGAGGGTGACTCAAAAAATATCATTGATTGTCTCCTTGGCATTTCCCCCCCATCATGGACTATAAAATACTAGATTGATGAAGCTAAGGCCACTTTATCCAACTTCAAAAAAGTTAAAATTTCCCATATCTATAGGGAATCGAATTGTGTGGCGGACTTCTTTTCCAATGAGGGAATAAAGCAGAATAGAAAGGTGACGTAGAAAAATTACAAAGATTTGGATGCTGATGTTAGAGCCTTAATCAATTATGATTGCATTCATGGGAGAGAAGCCAATTTTAAAGATGATTAAAGAGAAAGGTGCCAAGTATCGAGATATCATAAGATTTGATGGCATAATTGTAATTAATATGATAGATGGGAAGAGCTTGCATGTTTTTTTGGTGCTTTGGTTTTGTTGTGGACTCCTAAGTTTGTATTTTCATGGTGTGGGCTATTAGAACAAGAGTTTTATGACAATGGGAGGAAGCAGGAAAAGAGTTGAGCCAAATGCTTGTATAAAGAATAAAAATAATTCCAAGGTCTGGAAGAAAATAGAGAAGGGAGAGCTTCAACCTTTCATTGAAAGACTTCATGGTCCAGACCCCAGGGCTACTGATTATTTTGCTAAACATTGGAATAAAGGGGAGATAATCCTCTTTGGGAGGAAGGTGTTGGTGGATGAGGCACTCATTGGAGAAGTCATTGGTCTCTCTACTAATGGTGTGAAATTTTATCGTGATAGGAAATACTCGCACAGAGCTATTATCAGCTTTCCAAAATCAGAGGAGGAGAAAAAGAGATTGGTTAAAATCTTCAATAGCTACTTCAAATCTAGTAGGATCAAGAAAATTTGGAGGGAGGTGCTTAGAGTTCTAATGGAATATATAACGCTGGATGGGAGATTCACTAGATTCTACGGGTACCACTTTGTTTTACTCAACCACTTCAGATATAAGGTTAGGGTTTCTTTCCTCTACTACCTATTGTGTTCTTTGAACAATAGTATTGAGGAGTTTAGAAGAAATCCTAATAAGAACTCGGTCCTACATGCTGGCCTTATTCAGATCATTAATGAGCACTTAAAAAATATGCCGACTATTTCTAATCCTATCACGACCTCAAACTCAGAGGGTTATGACATCGAGTCTAGCTCACTTGAGGATATTAAGGGTTCGGACCCAGATTGGGTTGATGAGGTTACTCCCCCTTCTAGCAAAAAAAGGAAGAATAATCCTTCTGCAAAGCCCTTAAATAAAAATTCTGGTCCTCAGATAACTCCTCTCGAAGTGTCTCTGGCAAAGGACAAGATGAGGGATGAGCCCCTTGCAGAATAACTAGTGTCCTATTTGGAGGACTCTCCAGATGAAGACAATGCTGAACCTTCTGGAAATGAGTTTTCCTCTACCTCTTTCCACTCCATTGACCGAGAAAAAAGACCTATTTCTCCCGTGGACTTGAACCCTGATGACTCTATTTTTAATTCGGAAAGGGATTTTAATGGCGATATTCTTTCTCTGGCCAAAAAGGGAGTGGTAGACAATTTTAAAACTCTGAAATGAGATTTTCATGAGATTAAGGATCTCAATCTTAAATACAGGGCTATCACCAGCAAAATGGAAATCCTAGAAGCTAAAGTGGCTGAACAAAATTCAGCTGGGGCCTTATGGATAACGGATGAGAAGATGGCTATGGCTGATTACCTCCAGAAAGAGGTTGAATTCACTACAAATCTAAAGAAGGATGGCGAGAACCTGGAAAAAGAGGTTGAAAAGATCAAGGAAACCTTGAAATCAACTATTGAACATAACCACACAATTGCTAAAAACAATTCCACAATCTTAAGAGCTTTGGTTGAAAAAATGGATAACACCCAATAGGGTCTTCTGATTGTGGATCTAGATGTCGAGAAGAACAGAAACAAGGTAGAGGACTCAGGCCCTTCAAAGAGAACTAGAGCCAACATGAAGAAAAGACTGGATGTAATGCCTTTGGAGATGCAGGACCTAAAGATGGTGGCTCAAGATTTGGATAACCTGGAAGCGGAAGTGGCTAAGACTTTAAAGTCTCTGGGTTAGGTCTGGCTGTGCTTTTTATTGTTGTCTATTTTTTGCTATCCTTTTGCTTGGTTTTTGTTGGTGGTTGCTATTTTTTCCTGTTGCTCTTTGGTGTGCATCCATTCTATTCCTAGGTTCTCTAATGTTCTATCTTTTTCTAGTCTATAAACTTTGTGGTTTTGGGTCCCTGTAAAACCCATTTTTTCCTCAATAAAGTACAATTAGATTTTCCCAAGAATTTGGTAAAGAGAAAAGTAATAAAATGCATTTATCCTCATCTTCTAGCTTTACATCTACACATGCTAAGTGGCTGAGAATAAAATTAAAAATATTTAAATGTTGTGCTACAAAATCACCATCTTTCATTTTTAATGAATATAATTGCCTTTTCAGATACAACTTATTGGTGAGACTTTTAGTTTGATAAATATCCCCTATTCTCTTCCATAATTTATATGTAGTATTTTCTTCTAAAACATTCAAGAGAACAACATCAATAAGACATAATCTAATTGTTCCTCTTGCCTTCTTATCTAACTTAGCCCAATCCTCATCTGAAATAGTTTGTAGGTGTTTTTGTTTGATTATTAACAGCTAACCACTGATCTCTTTCTTCAAGAAGATCTTCCATTTTTAATTTCCACATTTCATAGTTAGATCTATTGAACCTTTCAATATATAAACGAGAATTCATTGTAACAAAAATTATTTCCAAAATAAGAAAATAACCAAAATAATAAAAGCTTCCACTAAGCCAATAAATCCTTCAAGCTTTAAGAGAAAGGCGTCCCAATACTCTACCCAACCTCAGCTCTGATACCAAATGTTGAAAATTGAGGAGTTTGCTTAGCTTAATACTTTGTAAAAATTTAATATTTCTGATCTAAATATGCTTTTCCTTTGTTACAAATTCTTTGTGGGTGATTATCTGATTAATCCATTTTACTATTTGTAGAATGTAGACAGAAGTTGATAGAAGAAGTAGATAGGATATTAGAAAGATTACACAAGCATATACTGTGGAGAAACCCTTTCGGGAAAAACTCCACCAAGAATTAATCTATTATTCAAACTTTGAAGTAGATTACAATAGCTCCAATTCTAGCTTGAGAATGCCTCTTTTGCCTCCACCAACTTCTTCACAACCTGAAATAAAATTGATAATCACTCTCTTCAACTTGCTTGAGATAAATAGGCTTTGATAAACTTTGTAAAATCTAATTGAGTTACAATTACAATGCTTAAGCCCTATCCCTAAAAGGTATGTCTATCTCTTGCAAGTAAAGCTATGCCATGAAGAACAATGTCAAATCCTCATCTTCATGCATTTGGGAATCCCAAACTGAAGTGCCAACTCAACCTTTATTCTGTAAATATCTTCAAGGCTTCATCCTCAAAGTAGGTGCCAAAAAGAGGGCCCACTTAAGTCAGCCTTCTGAAATATCTCAACATGCAAAGGAGTTCATTCCAAGAAGCCAACTTGGGTTCCCAAGTTGGGTCCAAGTCATTTCTTGTTAACTAAAATATTTCTCAACACCATTCATGCAAGAATGGTCATCCCCTGTTAATTGAAGGTAGTCCCTATTATATGTCATGCAAATAAAGTCATTAGCCATGCATTCCAAGTTAAACTGAAGTCAACTAGCATTCAACTAAAAATAATTGAAGATAACTGAACCATAACTGAACTGAACTGAATTGAATTGAATTGAGCTGAACTGAACTGAACTAAACTAAACTAAACTAAACTAAACTGATTCTAAACTGAAATAAACTGAACTAAATTGATCTAAACTAAACTGAACTAAACTTCATGCATGCAAACATCAGAACCTAACTCCTAGGATCTTTACACACATTCAAAAGTGTTATCTCTTACTCCGAATAGTTAACTGAACTCAAGGTGAGTGTCACCTACCATGTGAGCACCCCATGTGCCCCTATTATTTAGGAACTCAAAATGGACACCCTCACATGCTCCTGACATTTAGAATTAATTACAAATGTCAATTAACATGATTATTTCATCAAATATTATTCTCTTCATAATCCCAGTGTTGTCGAACACATTCCAAGGACTTAGGAGATACATGAAATAAATAATGTTTAGGATTGCAATTAAATGGCATCCCATTTCCAACAATAAATTCATGCCATTATACACACATGGAAATGGAAAAGTGTTGTGGTTGTATTTTGGAGTTTTCCTTAGTGAAACCTCTATTTTTGTGTTTACACCTCCATGGACAACTAATAAACCACATTATAGAGAAAATGAAAAAGAAATAGAAGTAGACACAATTTACAAAAATTCAAAGACAATCTAGATGCTATTCTATAAACAAGAAAATGCAAGTAAAGTAAGTGTGTTACCCTCCTTTCTACATGCTTGGAGAAGTCAAGAGAGGAAGGAAGAGAGCAAGAAATCACACCAATAGAGTAGAACTTGAAAACCCACAATAAACAATGGTTTATAAGTAGCAAAAATGAAGGTTGAGTTAATAGAAATGATAGAGAGTTGATAAAATGAATTGATAGAATGGATAGAATGAAGTTCAAAAGCTATTTTGGAGGTAAGAAGACATTTCTGGGTGGTCAAGTTTACAATTTATAGGGTGGCAGAAATGTAACACCTACAATGTCCACTAACTCAAGAATCCTATTAGGATGCTAGTGAAATGCGCAAATTCCTACATGGCATGTGAGAGTCCTTGATAAAAATCCCATCATCGATGGAAAACAATAAGGACACGCTTGAAAGAAAAAGTAAAGGTGGTGAAGTTTTGAATTGTCGGGTTTATAAATCTAAAGTGAGGTAATATTATAGGAAATTGCACTAGGTGCAATTTTATGCCATTACATATTCATATCAACAAATGTGATAAAAGGAGACCTCAAAAAAATATTGTAGATCCCCCTAAAAGTACACAAATAATCATGGAGACACTCAATATTAGACACCTATTACAATATTTTAACCTACAAACACTTCAAAAACCACTAAAATTTTGAAAATGGATGAACGATGCTCAAAACTCTAAAATCTACTTAACAATCAAATAAATATATTAGAAACAACAATGATCAACCCTCAAAATTAAGGGTAAACTAATATATAAAGCTCATGCCAAAACCTATTTGAATATCCATTACAAAATTGAAGGGGACCAAAGCCATTAGGGTAATGAATGCAATCATGTTTAAAATTTTAAATCTTGCGAATGAGAAAAAAGACTCACCTAAAATGTTTGATCTAAATCATAAAGGGATGCTTTGGTAGATGAAGGATTACCAAATGTATGCATGGTGCCAATAGGAGGAATCTTTATTTTTCATTTGAAAATACATTTAGAATCACAAGTTTTGGAGAGAAAATATACTTTTTGGGAGTTGTGACATCTAATCTAAACACACCATGAAGTGTTTCTTACTTTTTCAAACACATTGTAATTCAGGGGTCAAGGAGACTTCATAAAGGGGAATTAATTATGTATGCATGGAAAACAAACCCTGATGACCCAAAACATCGACAAAATCAACAGTTAGCCAATGATTTTGTTAGAAAAGTGAGAGTCTCTTTAGGAAGTGAACACGTCCTATTGACCTTGAAACTTACACAATATCCCATGGAGCTTGAAATTTCTACAAATTTTGAAGGTTACCTTAGAAATTTAAGCTCCCATAATAGAAAAAAAATCCATGGATCCAAGAACCAGTAAAAGTTTTTCTTACCTCACTAAGATTGCCAAAACAAAGTTGAAGCTCATCAAAAAATTTACTAGGAACAAGAACTCATCAGAGGTTCTCATGGTTATTGGAACATCCAAAACCTTCAACTTATTCCTAAGTAGGACCAAATCTCTAACCTCTTCTAAGGTTAAGCTATTTTCTCGAAACTTTACCAAATTGAAAATGGAAGCACCCATTTAGCCCTTATTTAATGTGAACCTTTGACAACTTGTGCATTCTTGCTCATTTTTTACTTTTCATGGGTTCCACTTCCTACCCCTTCAAGAACTATGAGCACTTAAGATGGTTTCGAGAACCATGTTGAAGGTCAACCAAGGTTATAAAACCTTTAGAAAGCTTCAAATTAAACTTGAAACTTCTTTTCTTTCCTTTGTCAAAGTTTCCAACCTCATCAAGAACTTTTGAATTCCTTAAAAACTCTAGAAAAATAATTGTTGGCACTTTCACTAGGAAGGAGAACTAGTTGGGGGCTCCCAAGGTTCTTGGAACACCCAAAATCTTCAACTTGTTCTTGAAAAGGGGAAAATCTTTGATTTTCCACAATTTCTCTATTTTGTACCCATTTTCCTTCAAACTTGAAATGGAGCTACCCATTTGGGCATTCTAAAGGGGAACTCTAGTCAACCTTCACATTTTTTTTCAACTTGGGTACTTAGTGTTAGAATCAAATATGATCTGATACCATGTTAGAATTGGCTATGAATGCCAAGATCTATGGACCAAATGGAAAGCACAAGAAGAGAGAAAATAATGTGACAAGAATAAACTATATTCAATTTCAATGATAATGGAATGATTCAATGTACAAATGTAGTAGAGACCCCTTGGTTATATAGCCAAGGTGAGAACATAGGAATGCATAAGATTATTACAAGTGTCGTAATCTTATGACATAAGACAACAATGAAAAGCTATCACTCCACATAAAGTGGAAAGTGATAATGTGATAACCACCACAAATAGTGGATCACCCACAAAAGGTGGAAACCTAATCACATGATATGTCCATGAAAGGTGGAGGTGATAAAGTAATAAGAAGATAAGTCCACCAAAGGTGGAAATTCTCCAACAACTCCTATGTGGTCCCTAAGTAAACTTTACTAAGGTGTAATTATGGCCTAGGACAAGGTACAAAACATTTAATTACACCAACACCCCCTCTTAAGTGCAACTTAGGGAGAATGTACACAAATGCAAACAATGCAAGATGGGTCCCGCCAACTAGGCCATGTTAGGTACCCATGTACAAATGCAAAAGAATCTCTCACAAACAGAGAAAAGGAGAAAACCCAGTGGAAAAAAACTCCTCCCCAAAAGAGAGATGAAATACAAAATAGAAATTCTCTCGATGATGCATGAGAAGGTAAAAACCCCATGTGAGGAAAAAGACCCCCCCATAAGAAAGAAGTAGAAGAGAGACAAGGCAGCCCCCCCTCAATGTTGAGTCTCCTGGAATGATGGTAGAAGCTCGACATTGAATGTTGAAGATGATCCAATCTCACTAAACAACATTCCTCCCCTTAGGAAGAAACAAAACCAAGAATGTATACAGGATGTATGATGTCTCTGAATGATGCTCAAGTGTCTCCATGTCGATGCTGAAAGCTGACACACTCCAAATAGGTGTTCTAGGCCACACTGTTGAAGAGTACAATCCAGCATCTAGTAGAGAAGAATGTAGAACATGATCCAAAGACAAGGATATCCCCTCTAAAGATAAAGAAGCCTCCTCCAAATGCTGTCCAAAAGTATCCACACTCATGTCAAGTTGTGAAGAATGATCATGTAGAGAATGAACAAGAGGGTTAGAGTGTTCCCTCACAACAATTGAAGAAGGAGCATCTTCATCAAAGAGAAGATGAATGTCATCAATGATGTCCCCCTAATCTACAAGATGAGACTCCACAAAAAAGTCTGAAATACCTATCAAGAAGCCATCCAAAGTAGCCATATCTGGAAGACAATGTATGTCCTGTTGCACTGAATCACAAGGAACCAAAACTGTGGAATCACAAGTATCATCAATTGCAACAGTAGATGGAGGAGATGAAATGCATGGCTCAAGTACTGGATCTGATGTGAGAACTCCCAAGTTCAAGTAGCCAAATGTCTGCTCTGAATCATGGTTCACACTAGAAGTGTGATCAACAACCGAAGGAACAATGTCATCATCAAAAGCAAAATCTGCAAAGGTATACAATCGAGATGAATGATCAACCACCCCAGTAGTAATGATCTCTCTACTCTCAAATTCTCGAATGATGACTAAATTAGGTGTGAACTCCATAGTTCTCCCATCTCCACCATGTGTAATTTGATATATGGAAAGAAGATTGTTCGCAAACGAGGAACACACAAAACATCCTAGAAAGTGTTGTCCCCAAAACTAATAGATCCCTTCCCTGTTACACTCATGTATGTATTGTTTCCCATCAAGATAAGAGACATAGAACAAGGCTAAAATGAAGAGAATATAGATTGTGAAGATGCCATATGATGTGATGCTCTTGAATCTAGAAGCTATCTCCCTGATCCTGGACTTGAATAAGCAGAAAGAGCTTGACCTTTATTTCCTGATGTAGATGCCAAATGAACTTTTCCCTTAGATTGTTTTGAAGAAGAAGGAGAAGAAGGTGATTCAAACATTCTAGAAGGAAAATCAATTTGATTCTTTTTGAGAAGATTTTTCAACTCATCAATATCCTTCTTATAACAATAGTGTTTTTCATGTCCATCCTTCTTGCAATATGCACAAAAATGCCTCTCTTTCTTAGATGATTCCCCTTTGGGAGAGGATTTTTTCTTTGTTTGATCTGAATGTGGATTATTCTTTGCTTTCTTATGTTTTTTATCTGATTTTGATTCTTTCACTTGATTAACCAACAATGCCTAAGATTTAGTAGTCTTGATGAGACCCATTGAGATAAGCTTATGTTTCTCATGTATCAACATCTTAGAAAATGATGCAAATGAAGGTGTAGTATATGCAGACCCCATAGTCAATCTATGAGTATGAAAGCTAGAAACAAAAGAAGCATAATTAGGACCAAGTTTGTTCATTGTATTGTAGACCAACTGAATGTCCTTATTAATTCCACATGCTTTACATTTCTCTCTTAGATCATTTACCTTGGTGATGTAGTCTTGGATGTTGTTAAAGTTCTTAGGATCAAGGCTCATCAGTTCATTATCAATTTGATAACCTCTTACTTCATCTATAGTACCATACAATGTTTTCAATTTGTTCCAAGCTTCATGAGAATTGTTACATGATTCAATTTGAAACAAAAAATCTTGAGAAACAAGTCTACAAAAACATCCAAGAGCTCTGGTATGTTCAATCATCCATTTTATCTTTTTATCTACATCTGTAGGTTCAGGTACCTTATTTTCAACATATAGAGAGTGGCCTTCTGTCATTAGAATACTCCATGCATTTTTATGCCATGTTGAATAATTATATTATGTGAGCAAAGGAACCTTAGAATGATCCATGAAAATGAGAGATCTCAAGCAAACAGATCAAAAGAATGCACCAAGAGACCCCCCCAAATCACTCAATCAAGAAACCCCCCAAGCAGTATCTGATTTGGAACTTTATACTTAGTGCATTTACAATTGCCACTTCCAAAAATAGCAAAGTGGACTTTGATCTTGGTACATGCAAATTGCCAAAATAGGCCACAAATTCAAGTAAAAATTTTGGTATTAAATGAGATCAATCTGATCATACCACTGAGAAGTACATAAAAAATTATGCACTTTAAAAAAAAACGGCACTCAAAAATGTTACCGTAGGAGCAAGTTAGGAGCTCCCAAAGTTTCCAAAATGAGGATGAAGCAACAACACCTGTGAGAATCTGCAATTTCTGGAGAAAACAAAAACCAAAACCAAAAAATGATTGCACCACTGTGAAGAACACGAAAAATTAGCTCAAATGAAAAAAATTTGCTCGAAAAAAGGAGCCAAAATGAGCAAGATATGGAGCTTCAAAGTTCACCTACGAAATCCAAAATGCAAATGGTGAGGTGGCCAAACATTTCAAATAGACGCTGACATCATGCTGATGCAATGCTAATGTCATCAAAACAAGCTTAAAATTGACGGTCTATTGCCCATTGCCGGAGAAAAACTCTTTGTCGGTAGCTTCTGTTGGAATACGCTCTGTTTTCCCGGAATATTCTGTTGTCGGAGAAATTTGTTAGATCGAAGAAATGTGTTTACTCGGTCGCCGGATTTTTGTGGAAGATGCCGGTTGTTGTTAGCCAGTTGGAATACAAAAGCTAGCGTCGGGATTGTTTATAGCGGCAAGGGTGGTGGGAGCCCACGGGGGCCACGTGGTGGCCTTGCAGTGTGGCGATGTGTACAATGATCTTGCCTTTTTTTATTTTTTTTTTATTTTTTTTTTAAATCAGAAAAAAATTTACAATGAAAATTTTTTCATAAAAAATTTCAAAAAAAAAGCAGGAATAATAAAATATTTTTTAAAAAAAATCATACCGACTAGTAATGATGGCGACTTGGGGGTCGTACGGTTCTTCGGGCAATTTTTTTTTTTGCTTCACTAGATGACTTGCTCCGATTTGGAAGATTAGATAGTTGATCTTAGGGTTTTTGGCCCTTCTGGACGCGATGGCAAGGTCAGATTTGACCCAAAATGCTCCAAAAATGTAGCTACCTTTTGGATTTGGCAACCACTTTGCCGTTTCAAACCCTCATAGATTTGGCCTCATATGTTCGATTTGGACGAAACAAAAGGCAAAATAAATTTTCTTGAACTTTCTAGACGCAATGGTGAGCTTAGATTTGCACCAACAAGCTCCGATATAAACCTGCAATAAAGAGCCAAAAATGGAACCTCCCCAAATCCGGTACCTCTCTTCAGAAAAAGACTCTCCAATGCCACCCAACCCGCTCTAATACCATGTTAGAATCAAACATGATTTGATACCATGTTAGAATTGGCTATGGATTCCAAGATCTATGGACCAAATGGAAAGCACAAGAAAAGAGAAAATAATGTGACAAGAATAAACTATATTCAATGTCAATGATAATAAAATGATTCAATGTACAAATGTAGTAGAGACCCCTTGGTTATATAACCAAGGTGAGAACATAGAAGTGCATAATATTATGACAAGTGTCGTAATCTTATGACATGAGACAACAATGAAAATTTATCACTCCATCTAAATTGGAAAGTGATAATGTGATAACCACCACAAATAGTGGATCACCCACAAAAGGTGGAAACCTAATCGCATGATATGTCCATGAAAGTTGGAGGTGATAAAGTAATAAGAAGATAAGTCCACCAAAGGTGGAAATTCTCCAACAACTCTTATGTGGTCCCTAAGTAAACTTAACTAAGGTGTAATTATGACCTAGAACAAGGTACAAAACATTTAATTGCACCAACACTTAGGCCTAAAAAAGGAAATGAATACCATGACTTAAAAGCACATCCTAAACATAGAAAACCCATATATGTTTAATCATATCAATTATAAATGATGGGAAATGAAATGGATGCAAACAAAAGAAAAATAATAGACTTTTAGAGAAAAACAACATAAAATTAGATTAAAAATTGAGGTCCCAAGAAAATCTTGGGACTTATCTACCATATTCTAGTGAAACAAGGAGTCTTGAGTGAGGGTATTGCATTATTTTACTTGTGTTGTTGGGCCTTCTTATGTTCTAATCTTGATTGTTTTATTTGAGTGTGAGTTGACTAAGTTAGCTTAACTTAGCTTGTTCTTTTGTGTTCACATTTTCTTCTACATAATAATTGCAGGAATTTTAGTGTTCTATGAGCTAGTTGAACAACTAGATAATTTGTATTCCCTTGAATACATACATATATATACATGCATACATACATATATACACACTATATATGTATATATGTATGCATATATGTATATGTATGTATATATGTATATGTATACATACATATATACATATATGCATACACATATATGTGTATATATATAATAATTTGTGTGAATGTGTCAAGGCTATTAGGTCACTTAGTTGTTTGACATTGAAGACATTTTTTCATTCTTTGTGTGTGATAATTAATCATTGTAAAAGAAGGCTATGATATATATTGATGCTTTGTAAAAGGTTTTCAAAGACCTTGTTGTATTGAATCATTTGATTCTAAATAATATATTTGTGAATGTATTTTGGTGGTGGATTTTCCCCATAAGGTCAACCCAATATCTTTTTTGTCTTATATAATTGTATGGATATATACTTGTGATCCCTTAAATGTTATATCCTATTCTAAGATGCAAAAAAACTAACAATGCACTAAAGGAGAAATACCAAAGATACACCTCAAGATTAGCCTAAGGAATGACAATGCAAAGAAAAAAGATGAAATGAAGACAATAAATGATTATACCTTCTTTTGTTGTTGAATCCCTTGATTGGTCCTTGATATTGTATGTTTTGTATGCTCCTTGGATGACAAATGAGATTAAAGATGCAAGATGGGATGCAAAATGATTGAAAGTGTGATAATGGTGGATTCAAGTGCTATGATGAAGGCAAAATGTTGAAATAACAAAGTAGCAAGAGTTTGGTATCAAATTCATAATTTTCCTAAATGAGAGGAAGGGGGGGCATTTATAGAGCAATTTGAATTCTCTAGAGAATTCAACAGTTGGAATTAAGCCAACAAGGCCAAGATGGAGGGCTATGGTGAGTTGAGGACTCACAAGCCTTCACATCTCGACATGTGGAATGTGAGATGGCTTAGGATGAGATGATGTGGAAGTGAGGTGGAAGAAAGGTACATGATGTGGAGGAAGTACAAGTACCTTGTAGGTACCTTGGGGATGAGAAGATCTCCTCAAAAAAGAATTTTTTGTCCCCAAATGAGAGTGAAAAAGATATTTGAGGAATTTTAGAATTCTTCAAAAATCTTCATGGAGAATGGGAAGGTGGTTGGAGAATTAAATGTGAATTAAAAATTCACATGCTTGAGAGAATCTAATGGATAAGAGGGGTAAGTGCACCAAGATGGTTCCCAAAAAGGGGACTTAAGTGGACAATTTTTTTTCTGAAATCAAGAAATACTGACCTTGGACGTGAAATTGAGGATACTTACACTCAAAATTTTGAGATGAAACAAAAAGAAGGATTCAAGTGCACTGAGTCTACTTTCTAAACTACTAATTTATTTTGAAAATGGTTGAGATTAAGGGGTTCAAATGAGGGACGTACACAAATTCGTGTTGTTTTTGTCAAAAAAATATAGCATAGCAACTCTTGTACGACCCTCGTACGATGAACTTTTTTTTAGTATTTTTAAAATCACAATAGTCAGAAGTTAGCTAACAGTATGTAGTTGATGCATGATTTTTCTGATAATTTTTTAATGAATATTTGATTTTTTACTAATTTTCGAAGTTGACATTTCTTGAAAAATAGAATTTTGGCCGTGCTACCCCTACAAATTTTGGAAACTAATTGAATTTTTTTTTTTTAATTTGTAGTATGGAGTCTAGTTTCTAAAAATGTAATTTATTTGAAAAATCAATTAACGGTTAATTTATAATGAA
>VCHN02001855.1:0-19664 GCA_007115665.2 Sequoiadendron giganteum
GAAGAAATCAAAGTTGAGATGATAGAATTGCAATAAAAGCTAGATGAATTAAGAAAAGAGATTGAAAGGAGAAAATGAGAAAAGAGAAGAGTTGAAGGTAATTTTGATTATCCTTCTAATTATTTTTTGAATGCAGGAAAGAAAGAACATGTAGCAGAGTGTCATGCATATGACATTAAGGAAGAGGAAGAGGATGAGTATGAAAATATTGAAGAACCTGAACCTAAGGGATGTCTATTGGAAGACATGGAGGATGAGACTATAGAGATTGCAGCAATAGAAGAGAGTTCTTTAAAGAACACCTATGAAGTTGAAAAGGATGATTTACTCATTCAGATTGAAAGAGAATGGGAGAAACTTATTATAGGGGGGAAAATTTATAGAAGTGGAGGATACTAAGGTAAAATTTAATCTTGATAACTATTTTTATGAAGATGAATGCGAGTATAAAGAAGTTGTAGCAGAAGAGTATCCTTTGAAGGATGTAGAAGAAAGTGAAGGGGATGATTTATTGATGCAGATGGAAACTATTGAAAGAGGATGGGATGAGATAATCTCAGGGGAGACGAAGGTTGCAGCAGAAGGTGAGGTAAAATCAGATTTTGATGTTTTCTTTGATGAAGAATTTCTTGCAGCAGTAGATCAATTTGACAAAGTTGAATTTGAAGAGTGTAAAGTGAAGATAAATGAAGAGTTTTCTAATAAATATTTGTTAGAGAAAAGTGGAGATGAAGATGTTTTGATTTGTGACTATGACTCCTTTTTAGGGAAACTGGAAAATGAGTCTCTTGATAATTGTACTAATACTATTTTGAGTGAAAGAAATCATATTGTAGGGATGCTATGTCTTACAAAATACGTTGAAACAGTGAAATTTCATGGCGGAGACATGGCAGAAGGAGAGGAGAAAGGTAAAATAGCAATAGAGGTAATGAAGTGCATTTTTTTTGTTGAAGGTGGAGGATATATGTTTGATTGTTAATTTTGCTGGAATATATTTGTGGGAGGTCAGATTAAAAGTTTTGAAATACATGAAGGGTAGAGGAGTAAAGATGAAAGGATATAATTAATGTTATAAGCTTGCAGAATTTGATGAATAAGAAGATTCTAGTGGACAACGAAATGAGGTGGATCCAAGATAGATAGAGGGTCTACAATTTTTTTTGAGTGCAACTCATGAAACATTTATTCCTACCTTGGGTGCCTAATGCAGGAGCATCTTAGGTGAAAGTGCAATTAGCATCAACTGAAAAAAGGAGTGATAATTTAAATTTTGATTTTAATTTGATATTAATAATTTATGTGTGAGAAATAAATGTGACATTAAGGCTAAAATATAGAATTAAAATAATTGGCCTTATTTTATTGTTGTAAAAATTGCGGTGTTGGAGATAGTTTAGGAGGCAAATTTTACGTTTTTGAAGCTCAAAAAGGAAGAAAGATATTTTGGGCATGGATTTTTCAGAAAAATAAAAGCGAGAAAAACTCATTAAATAACCTTAACTATAACATGGAATATTTGGATGCCCAAGTTGTGTAACTGTTAATTTTTGGTAAGTTCAGCTCCTATTTGTGAGGTGTTTTCTTTTCTTGGCCTAATCTTTCATGGGAGTGTTTTGAAGGTTGTAAATGCATATTTAATATTTTATTTATTTATTTTGGAGATTTTTTCTATGTTGGAGGCGTTACATTTCTTGGGAGTTACATTTTGGCTGAAAAAGGAAAGAGGAAGGTATGCCATGAGAGACGGGATTCATTATTATAGGCCAAAACGAGGAGTGGAAGGAGAAGGGTGTAGCATTTTCTCCAAGGGTTCTTGAAGAATATTTTGTTGCAGGTATGAGGGTTTGAAGACAAAAAATTAAAGTCTTGAGATTATTGTGCAAGATAGGAACAATTGTAGGTTGAAGATTTCCATTGCAAGTTGTGGGTTGAGTTTGTATGTGAAGTGAAAGAGGTGTTTTCGATGTAGCTACTTAATTTCCTATCATAGATCAGTTTGAGACTCTTTTATATTGTTTTACATCAGTCCATGAGACTAATTTATTTGTTTTAATCAGATTTTTAGAGGGGTTTGTATGCATTTCTATAGTTTGGAAAAATTACGTTGAACAAATTGAATATAAGAACTTTATAATCTTGTTGCAGATTTTTGCACATTAATTTTAGTATTTGTTAAATGTTTGTATGTGATGGTTTGTGTGTGAGACCCCTCCTCCATAAATGATGATGTATGGATGGAGATTGATGGGAATGATAGTGTATGGTATTGTAATTGATGGCAACCCATGGTAGAAATGCTGAAGTATTGGTCTGTTGAAGACCAAGTGTTTTGGAGATTTTGCCTGTCTCGGTGTATAGTTCAATGTTATAGTGAACCATTTTTTTTGTCTGCATTGCTCTGCTATGTAGAATATTTTCAAGTGGTTTTAAGGTAATATTGGTGTGTGTTGAAGGTGTCTAAATCCAAATATTCAAGGTTGTATGTCTTCTGTAATTGAAGATAATATTGATAGAGTATGGACTTTTTATGGTAGTGTTATTGGTATAGTGTATGTTGGAATGCTCTACATTAAATACCACAGATGAATATTTTTCTAAGTGGTTTCAATGAAGTTTTTATGTTGAAAGTGTTAGTAGTATGTGTGCTACAAGTTCCAAGTGTTTAAATGGTATTTTGTGTGTCAAACTTTGTGAATGAACAGTTGGTTCATTCAGTTATGACTTCACTAGTTTTGTTATATGGTACCAACCTAAAGGTTTTGGGTTCATATGGAGTTGGATTATGTAAGGAGTAGATTAATGGGAGTTATTATGGGTCATTTTGACCTATTTTGATGTTATAATTTCTTTGTTTTATTTTGCAAAGTGTGTGTGTGTCAAAGTTTTAAGCCGAAAAGCTATGTGGTGCACATTTGATCTAATTAGGTCGACCTAATTAATATTTTGGTTGGATTGTAGTATATATGAAAGGTTAGTTCATTGTGTGTAGGATGATATGAGATGCATGTGTGAGTTGAAAGTGTGTGTGTGAGATCTGTTGTAGTGTGAAATGCGAAAGGTGTACATTGGTGAAGTATGAAGTGTGTTAAGTCAATATTCAAAGCTTAACTAGAACTACATTTTTGACATGTTGTAGATGCAATATTAGCAGTTCATTTTATTAGTGAGCCACCCTTTCTTCTATATTTTTCTATTTTGGGTATTGACCTGCCTTGGTAGTGAGCCATTGATGGTGAGTCATTCCCTCTTTCTCGACAACGAGTCCTTGGATAGTGAGTCCACCTTTCTTTATCAACATTGTAACTAGTTATGATATAAACTATGATCTAATCCTCACTATGGTTTTTCCCTTTCAAGGGTTTTCCACATAAATATGGTGTTCTTGTGTTTTTTGATGTGATGCATGCTTTATATGTTCCTTTCATTCACTGCAAGTTCAATATGACACTTTGGATGAATGCTTAAGTTGATAAAGTGAATGAATTTCAGTGAATATTGATTCACCCCCCTCTTAGTATTCAGGTGTTCAACAAGACCCTCATAAAAATCCTTTTAAATATCATTGATGATGTTGGACATCATTTATACCTCTAAATCCACCTCAACCTATGATCCTAACATACAATAATCTATACCCCCACAAGAGGCACTCCAAATTCCTCAATATTTATAACTAAAGTAGTTCTACCAATTTAGGTTAAATTATCATCACTAAGGATCATTGTATAGAGCCTAATCAATGATAATGAGTATCACATTTGATGACTATATGTGTTGGATATCTAAAATGAACACAAAATTAATGAATTCAACCATTTGAGAGAATAATAGGATCACCTTCAGAGAAGCTACAATCAAAAAATCAAAGCTAGAGTATTTTAAGTTAGTGATCTTTTCCTTGAAGTAAAAATAGAAAAACATCAACCATTATAGAGAAAATAAAGGCAAGTTTGAATTGAATTATTTAGGTCTTTATGTGATCGTGGCTAAATATGGATCTCTTGCTTACAAGATAGCTATAACTTGTTGCAAGATTTTCTCCCTTAGTCTTCTTGTGCTATACAAAATGGTGCTTGGGTTCATGACATGGTTTAACCATCTCCTGTGGATCTTGGATCTTGTATAAGTCATATGGCGATTGTATCGGGCATTGACAGGTTGATCTTTTGGTGCAATGACAACTACCAGTGCAACAATTGGTGTAAGAGATAATGTCATAGGTTCAAACTCCTCACTTGCATTGGGGGGACTGTTGCAAGAGTTTTTCCCTTGGTCTCCTTGTGTTGTGCAGTTTGGGTCTTGGGTTCATGACATGGCTTAACTACCTCATGTGGATCTTGGATCTTGTATAAATCTAATGGTTGCATCAGGCATTGATAGGTCAATATTTTGGTGCAAAAACAGTCGCCTGTGCAACATAAATAATGTTGAAGAACTATAAGATACTCTATACATTATGCACTTAGAGCACTTCCATGCATAATAAAAAAATTGAAATTCAAAATTAAGGAAAAAAAGTAAAGAGAAAAATTTTACCTATCAGTGAAAACCATGTTATGGCCCCTTAATAAAGAACCATTATAAAAACATTTTTATAGGAATTACGCTTGTATAAGCAAGTACCTACTATATACAAATTTATCTTCATACCAATAGACACCATTTGTACCATCTCAATCATTCATATGCCCCATCTTTATCCCTTTTCCTTTTGATTTTAACTATGGATTGGGGCAAGAAATTGATCTATATTTTGGGAATCATGCTTAGAGGTCACCCCCCAATACCTTTTAGCACAATGAAATGAAAACTACTACAACATAATTTCCTCAACAATCAAATTGATTATAGGCTTTATACAAACTATAATACAAAAAGCTATACTCCTTACATAACCCCTTCCCTCATCCTTAGGAGAATATCTTGGATTGAAAAAAATGGTTATCATCATCATTATCATGGGTAAAAACCATATTTCCCTTTTCTTTTCAAGAGGAAACACTATAACATGTTCCTTTTTTCCCATTTTTTATTTCTTGAAGTTGATAGTTTTGGCCTCACTCTATCATTTGGTGTGTCATCCCTCCCAAATACTTCATCAAGGCCACCATGGGCCATTATATCATGTTGTTTCTTAGTGATAGGTTCATATCATTTTTCCTTTTGAAACATCAATGATGAAAACTTTCTTATAGAAATCATGTGAAAATAACCAAGTACCTATTATATATAAAGTTATCTTCACACCAAGGGAAACCATTTGTACCATCCAACTCATTCACATCCCCTATCTTTATCTATTTTACTTTTAATTTTGACAATGGATTGAGGAAAAAAAATAATCTATGCTTGGAGAAGCATGCTTAAACCATTCGCCATCAACACCTTTCAACACAATGAAATGAACACTACTATAACATAATTTCTTAAGCAAATTGATTGTAGGATTTATATGAACAATACTACTCAAAACCTGGAATCCTTACATAACTTGTTCCCTCATCCTTAGGATACTATCCCAACTCAAAATAATGGTTATCATCACAATTATCATGGGAACACAACATATTGTTCCTTTTCTTCTCAAGAGGAAACACTTTAGCATGTCTACGTTTCATCCTATTTGTCATTTCTCGAGGTTGATAATTTTGGTGTCACTTTGTCATTTGGTGTGTTTTCCCACCTACATACTTCATGAAGGTCACCATGGTCCATTATATCATGTAATATATTGAGGATATCTTCATTGCCCGACATCACATTTTGATTTTGTTCCTTTTTCATGTTCTAACCTTTTGGTTTGTTGTGTTCCACTTTTTTATGTGTCAATCCTCTTACATGCAAAATAAATATTTCCTTGGTATTTATATCTTGATGCATCCTATTTTATGCTAGCTTAGAGAAGTTGGTCAACACATTTAGAATTTCCTTAATGTTTTCCCAACATGTGCCTATAGTCACCAATATTAATACCACCATAAATCATATTACATATCATCAAAATCATAAATTTATCATCACTTGATCATAATAATTATGATCATGGTAAATATAACTTCACATAATTGAACCTATAATAATTTCTCTATCATCACATCATATAAAAAAATTATGATACAATATAATAATTCTAATTAGTCACAAGCATCATAAAAATAATGTAACAATGTGCATTGCATCACATTACAAACAAAATTTTCCATCTAATTATCATAAGCCAATCCCATCCATAAAAATCCAATATTAAATTCATAATAAAGAATTATATACAAAAACAAAAATATATGTACATCAATATACAAATGCATGTCTATGCATGTCCATCAAAAAAGATATGTATATCATATATATACATTCAAAATATTGATGTCTATGAAATAGTGGGAAAAGTGATCCCCCACCAAAAGGTATTTTAATGGTTGGATTGTTTATAAAACCTTAGGGATCTTAATAGGTGTATTTTCCCACAAATTTCATTAGGAAAGAGATCACAAGGTGTGATGATTGACTTTCAATCTCAATGGTGAGCCAATCAGACCTAGATCTTAGTTCTTAAGACAATCTGATAGATTTGAAACCAAACTAAAATAATTTGCAATGCTAAAACCAAATAAACAATAAGACCTAATACATAAAATGTAGATTCCCAAAAATATAGAGACTGTTACAAAACTTTGCAAACAAATCTGAGAAGGGTTTGAACACATGTATCTATCACCAAAAACTTGTTTTGAGGAGTGCAAAGGGACTCATTTTCCTCTGGGTGAATGGGTCTCAGTCTAGGGCTCAAAAATAACTTTTGACAGTCCTTTGATGTTGGATCTTGGCTTTGGTTTAACATGGGTCCCACTATTGAAATGTTAGAAATAAAGTCTGCAAAATAGTTTCTATGGATTGACAACAATGATGGCAAATTATGAAATAATACAAAATTTCTTGAACTTCATGATCTTTCAATCCTTCTTCAACCTGTAATCTACACATACACAAAGAGGAAAAATTATTTTGTTTAGTATTGGGGTTTACCTTGGTCAAACCCCAATTTTGGTAATTAAACCTTGATAGAAATATAATGACAAAGGAAAAGGAAATGTTGAATGAACAATACTTGCTACAACTCACCACCCTTCAATGGATTCCCTTAGAGGACTGAAGAAAAACACATCACTCCAAGGAACATGATCTTTCTTTTCTTGATAGATTTGGATACTTGAAATGCTTGGATGCTTTAGGATCAACAATACATATTAGCCTTCACAAGATGACATGAACACACATAGACTTGAACATGATGTTAAGATCTTGAATTGCCATAACAAATGATTGATAAATATATTCTTGAATGCTCTTGACATTAATATTTGATCTCATGAAGTCTTGAAATGTTAGATCATGCGTGTTATATTTCAAATAATAAAAGACTATGTATTTATAGGTGTTTATCTAATTTCCCAAAAAAAAGATTCTAAAAGCCGACAATTACAATTTGAATATGAATCATTAAAATATTACCAAAAAAATATTTTAAAATGGGTCATGGCACTTAAAGGGGACACATTCACCCATGGGTGAATGGATCCTAGCCTGTAAGTCTAGGATACTCATATTCCATGGTGATTAAAATATGAAACGCATTAATTAAATGTTGGTTCTCCTTTAAGAAAATAAGAAAAATAAGGCTTTAAAATTCATAATTTGGAAAATTAATAGCTTAATTAAGTCCAATAAATTAAGGGACCAAAACATAGTGTGAAATTATAAAGGTATACAATTTCCCACACTACCTATCATATACAATTCTATTGAGACTAAAAACCAACCATCTTAGCTCTAACTAGCACTATCCCTACTGATCTTGATGGTGGTGAAAGTAGTCATCTAGGCAAGATCATAGTCATAGAGTTGGATCATGATATTGAAAAATTTCTTATGAGCTAGTGTGCTTCAAGAAGGATGGTTCCCTTTAACCCACTGGTACAACCTGCTAATATAAGGGCCTATATTATTGAGCATCATACCTAACCTACTGTACCTATATAATGGCCCTCCATACATCTAATATGGTATGTGACAATCCTTGTGCCCCTAGTAATCCTTTGACCCTATCCCTCTATTCCTACAACTTATGGATTTTTGATTGAGAATAATATTTACTAAATTTACTCTATGTTGAACTAATTCTATAACCTATCCCTATTTTCTATGAAATAATTTATTCCCTTAGTACTCTATCTTACCCCCCCTCTATACTTTTTTTATTACATCTAGGCTTTCCTAAAAAAGTGTCTCTCTTTACCTATATTATAACAAGTTTTCTTAGAACTATCAAAAGTTGCATATTCAACCCATCTCCCTTAGCCCTCAATAACGAGATCTCTCTACCCTAAGCTACTATATCCCAAAATTAGTTCTTGAAATCTATCTCCTTCCAAGCCTCTAATGTACCTAAGGTTCTCATATTTGTACCTAATATATAGCTATGGTCCCAACCATTAATCCTATATCTTCCCCCACCATATCTTTATCTACCTTATCTACCTATATAGACTCCACATTACCCCCTCTATCTCCTCTATTTTCCCATCATTCCTATCATCATGTCTCTCTTTCCTCTACGATGATCATATCCTCCTCCAAGATTTATCATTGCTCTCTACCGATGGATTTCAACTTCTAACATATATCATAATAGAATGATTTTGTACTTCTAAGAGTATTAAATGCACTAAAAAACATGAAATATAAACATTCACTAATTTCCCTTTCCCTATCACTCACTTACAGACCCACACATACTTGTAGTAGTGATTATGTATTGATACATGCTAAATTTTTCTTTCAAAGTTGCTTTAATCACACTAAAATTTACTCTTGGTAGGGATGAAAATGAAAGAGTTCACCCCCAACACTATTTAGTTTCCCCTTCACTCATTTTTATTTATTTTCAATCTCCATTTATCATTTGTATCCCCTTCTCGCTTCTTTCTATCATTTCACATTATCTTTTTAATCCTCTCTCACTATTTTCCCTCATATCTTTTTTTGGAGACAACAAGCTCCATTTTTTCCCACTTTTTCTCTTAGAGGGGCATCACCTATCCATGTACTAATTTTAATTTTTTCAATCAATCGGTTATCCTACCACCTCATCATGTGCCTATATTTTATTTTTGAAATGCTACTTTTTTATTCATGATGTCATTTCAAAGAGGGGTAAAATGTGGACACTTATTTAAACTCATCCTTGTATTTTCACTATTCTTTGTCATCAATCCCATACCACATTTAGCATTAATTAATTAGGTTTCATTAATTCCACTAGATCATACTAACATTAATGAATTATTAAATTAAATTAATTAAGCTAATGTGCTTTGTTCCCCTCTTCATTTAAAAAAATATATAATTATCACTTATGATAAATATAAAATCCACACTATTGTTTAACTATTATAAAATTCCTAAATGAAGCCAACATTTAATCCTAGCCATCTAAACTGTCAACTCAATCCTAACCATCTATTTTCAACCACCAAGTAGTTAAATAATATTTTTCAATTCAGCTCATTAATCTTAAATGAATTCAATCCTAAATCCTAACTATCAATACAACCAACTAAATTCTAGTCATTCATTTTCATCTATAATTTGCCAAAATTCAAATCAACTTTAAATCTTGACCATCCACATAAATACATTAATCTCTACCCTCCATATACCAACAACCAACATTTATTTCCACTTTCTTCTCAAATTCAATTTTTTTTTTACTCAATCTTAGACATCTAATTCAAATGAATCTCAATTCTCCATCCTTCTCATCTTACATTTATAAATCAACCTCCATCGTCAACCAAATTAGAGAGTAAAATTGCTTGAAGTAATACATAGTATCACATTGAAGATTCCTAAGAGTAGTTCAACATCAAGCATATCACAAACATATCTACAAACAGCTAATGTTTGCATGAGTCTTTAATTTTCAATTTAAATTTACATTCCTTGTTGCTCAATCACAAATAACGATAAGATTAGAAGTTAAAATCAATTTTATTTTGATTCCGTATTCTTTCCTCCACTTTCTCACCTTCTACCATATTAAACCATCTACTCCTTATCTAAACCTTAAATCAATTATCGAATTCAATCAACTAATTTATATACAATGGCCAACTCTCTTTAACTTCCTTATCTGCTCCAAGGCTTAATGTCCTACTGAGTACTACCTATTGATGGAAATGTTTGTCCTTATATCCTTTATCATGAACGACTACTTTAGTCTGTCTTGAATACGAGATATTTCTGTGATATGTTCAAACATAAAACCTAGCACATTATATTACTCCATTTAAAAATAATATACCAATAAATTAAAGTATATCAAAAAAACTACAATGAAAAACACAACAAAGACAACCTACACATAAATTTGAGAGAACAATTTTCTTTTTATATATAATGTGCATCTCCTAGTTATGGTACAGAGACTTTAAGAGAATAATGAGTGGGAAGGTGAGATGAGGAAGACGTCCCTAATTGAGGAAGGGCTAGAGTAGGATGGTATCCGATGTGTTATAGTAAAAGGCTTTGTAGGGTCCATTGACATTCTAGACAACTCAATCATATCTTATCTCACTAATCTTTATCCTACTTCTTTGGTTGGTGACCATCTTTCAAATCCTATTATTGACTATACATATCCATCTAGATTGCTTTTAGCATATTTCCTTTAGTGGCTAGGAATCAATCCCATTTGCTTGACCTGTCTGTAGAAATTTGTGCATGCAATGAGAGCAGTACAGCGTGCTCTTATTTTTACATGCAGATTAAAAATTGTTGTTAGGTTCAGTGATCTCTGGGCTATCGTTTCTAAGTCTGTTCAGTTTCTTTGTCTTATCTTATTCATGTTTCATAATGCTCTGCATGTTCATATTACCGGCTTGAGAGCATACAGAAACTTCATATAGGAGTAGATACACTTTTGTTGCACTGTGCAAATCTTGGTGCAGCGTAATTAAAAACAATGTGATTTTTCTGCCACCTACGTTTTTTCCATAGCTCTGGCTTTCATGAGTTTCCGACGTTCAAGAATTCATTCAGTACGATTTCATTGTGTTCATCAATTAGATGGCCAGTTAAGTGTTGATTGTTAAATTTCATACGTAAAATTTTGAGCAACGACGATTGAATATCCACAATTTTTGGCAGGCAATGACATTCAAATGGCCGTCAAAATTAAAGATATGAATATTCGTTGGTTATTTATGGTCTTTTAATTGACACGATAAAATTTTATGGTTGACGGTCGTTTAGCAGTCAAATTCAGTACGTTTAATCTGGGTAGTGATGGTCAAATGACCGGCAAATTTCAACCTGATGAAAATTTGGTTACTGACTCTCAAATGGCCGTCGATTGAGCATGTTGACTTTAGTTTAGTGATAGGCATTTGGACATCAAATTTAATGTAATTGAATTTTAGGCAGTGGTCGTTGAGTTAAACACAGTCAAATTTGGGGCTATGATGGTTGAATGAGTGTCAAATTTGATATAGTAGTTTTGGAACAAAAGTGTATCTATGTCTGTGTGTTATTTGTGTATGCTCTTAATCTAGTGATTAGAACATGAATAAGATACAATGTAGAAACTAAATAGACTCAACAATTATAACCCAAGATCACTAAATCCAACATTTGTAAATTGGATGCAAGAATGTGAAATTATGATCCTTGTTGGTCACGATGAAGTGCGATAATCCTAATCCCATCCTTATTGTTCCTTTTTGTAATCTATTTCCAATGATAACTATATTCTTGGTATGCTTGCAAGAGACACACTTTACCAATTAGAGGCTATGTTGGGACTCAATTTGATAATGCAAAAATTACTCAAGTCCTAGTCCCCTTCTACACTTTTCCTTATTGTTTCCATTATATATAATTGATCTAAGAAATCTTTGATTGGTTCTTCACTTGGTCCAACTTCCTACATGTTGTTCCACATCATCCCCATATTCCTGTTAGATGTTGGAAATTCAAAAAAATCTACAAATTTTTAAGTTTGGGAAGATTTTGGTTAATTTCTATAGTTTTTGTAGAATTCTAGAGTTTCTATGGACTAATGGACTTCTTTCAATTGATTGCCTCATTTCCTAGTCATCATCCTTTATAGAAATTCCACATAGTCTATCAAGTCCCTTACTCTCTTAATTTCCATCATTCTATCAATCTATGAGTTTTTATTAGAAGTTTAGACTTGTTTTTTGTCCCAACATTCTGACCTCGTGGATCCTCTTCCATATCCCTATATTCTCTCATTCATAGCTTCTAAAGTTTCAAGTGCTTTGCAAAATTTGTGGGTTTGTCGAAATTTCCCATTTCCTTCTTCACTCTTGATTCTCACAACCCTTTATGTCTTCCCTATTTTCATTTTTTGGAAGTTTACGAAGGCAACTTTCACTTCTAATCTTTCCATCTCTAGATATCCCAACCTCCATCCTTCTTTGCACCCCTATATTTTTTCTTTCCCTCTATTTTATGCACTTGTAGGTTTCTAGTGGACTTCTTCCATTTTTCCTCCACCTTTCGACATCTAGACCTTTGGTCCCCAATCATTTCCCACATTCTTTTTTCTTCCCCTTTTATAAAATTGTCTTGCAATTTTGGATCTCTAAGCTTCCTCCAATTTTATCTCCACTTCTTTTCACTACTTTCACATGGTTTTTGTGTATCCTTTCCAATTCTTTGTGTGGATTTTCAATAGACTTCTTCCAATTTCCCTTCAACTATTGATATCTTGACCTTTGATTTAATTTTTCCTTCCACCCATTTCACTTTTCTTCTCTTTGTAGAGTTGTGGAATTCATTTGGACATCTTCCATTTCCTTCCCATCCTCCTTTGTATCCCTGTTTTCTTTTGTTCCCAAATTTTAATCAAGTTTCATAAGTTTTTTGTATTTATGAATTTTATCCAAAAAAATTCCATCTCCTGACCTCCCAACCTCTCTAGTCAAGTCCTAGCTTTCATCCTTGCACTTTGATGCCCCTTCACAGACTTGTGAAGTTATGATGAATTTCTCCAGTCTTCTACCTCCAGTTCTCTTCATCATTTTTGTATGTTTTTCCAATAAATTTTCCTAATGGAGTTGCTTATTTTTTGCTCCTATCATGTGAAGTTCCTTTTGACATTGAGATGTTCTTACCTCAAATTCTACATCCTCTTCTAGAGTATTTTTTCTGCATCCTTGACCCACTCATTTTCATCTATTTACAAAATTTTGATGGGCTTAGAAACTTCCAACTCCATGTCTAGTATTGACCTCTAGTTCCTTTAATGAAATCCTACATCTCCTATGCTCAAATCCTATCCAACATCAAATTCTTATATTTTATCCATTCTCACTAGATCTTATCAAGAGACCATTTATAATTAAATTTGACCACTACAACCACTGCAAGTGGATTTTTCGACCTAAAAAGACATTATTCATTCTAGAGGTGTGGATTTATTTTATCCAACATCGAATTACTATACTTCCCCTAGTCTCATGAGAATCTTTTAGGTAAAGTATACATCAGATATATATTACTACAATAGTTTTAGTTTGTTTACCTTTAATTGTGGTTAATTTTATTGAGGATACTTCTAGGAATACCCTTTTTGGTTTAGATGAACTCAAAGTGAAGGAGATAATATATACTCTAAAAAATAGCCTTAAATCAATCACATTCTATTGATGAGCTGATCAATCCCCCTTTAGGATGATATAAATTATTGGCCATGAAGTAGATTGATTCTTTTACGATTTTGAGCAGCAATTTTGGGACCCAACAATTCATACCCTTTATCAAAAAAAATCATATAAAACATAAGTGGTCTACTCCATACCACCCCCAAGGTAATAGTCAAGTTGAGGGGTATTATAAAACTCTCACAAAAATCCTTAAGAATATCATTAATGATGTTGGCTATGATTGGTACCTCCAAACCCACCTTGTCTTATGGGCCTATCATATAAGAATCCATACCTTCACAAGAGGAACTCCATATTCCTTAGAATTTAGAGCTAAAGTATTTATACCAGTTTAAGTTAAATTACCATCACCAAGGATATATCCTTGGGAGAATGTCCTCACTCAAATCAATTGGTTATCATCATCATTATCATGGTTACACATTATATGGCTCCTTTTCTTATCAAGAGGAAACATTATAACATGTCCCTTTTGTCCTATTTGAAATTTTGAAGTTGATAATTTTGGTGTCACTCTATCATTTGGTAAGTCATCCCTCCATAATTTATGAAGGCCAAAATGGTTCATTATCGTCTTGTGTCTTAGGGATATGTTCATTGGGGAAATATTATTTGATTATATTTCTTTTTCATGTTGCGACCTTTTGGTTTGTTGTGTTCTAGTTATTTTTGTGTCAACCTTGTTACACACAAAATCAAATGTTTCCTTGATCTTTATATCTTGGTGCATCTTATTTTATGCTAGAGAAAATAAGTTTCTCAACACACTTGGAATCTCATTAATGATTCCCCCACATGTACCTAAAATCACCAACATTATTACCCACCATAAATCATATTTCATATCGTCAAAGGAATAAATTCATCAACACCTAATAATAACCATTATGATCATAATAAATATTACATCACATAATTGAACCCATTATAATTTCATAATATCATTTCATTATCATCACATCAGATTACACAAATCATGTTATATTATAATCATTCTCATCGATCACAAGCATCATAAAAATAATATAACATCCATTATGTATCACATTGCAAACAAACCATCCACTAATCATCAAAAGTCAATCTCATTTGGATAAATATCCAATAGTAAATTCATAATAAAAAATTATATGCAAACAAAAAAATATATCTATAATAATATAAATGTATGTCTATGCATGTCCATCAAAAATAACATGTACATCATATTTATATATATGTAAAAATTTGAGCACCTATCATATACAAGTCCAATAAACCTAAAATCCCAACCGTCTCAGATTTAACTAACACTATCTCTATTGATCTTAATGGTGGTGAAGGTAGCCCTTTAAGTAGGACTAGAGTGATAGACTTGGATCATGATAATTACCCATTGTCTATGAGCTAGTGTGCTTAAAAAGGATGGATCCATTTGACCCACTAATATGACCTGCTAATATAAGGACCTATAATATCGAGAATCATATCTAGCTTGTTGAGCCTTTCTCATGGTTGTTGACACATCTAATTAGGCCTCTAACAATCCCTGTTCTTGTAGTAATCCTTTGGCCCTATCCCTCTCCTCTTACAACCTATGTCTTTCTGATAATCTTACACTGTTTGCACTATGTTCGTATGATTCTATAACCTATCCCTCTTTACTATGAGGTCATCCATTCCCTCTCCACCCTATCCTACCCCCTATACATTTTGTATTGCAACTAGGCTAGCTTACAAAGTGTCTCACTTTGCCTATGTTAGAGCAAGATTTCTTAGCGCTATCACATGTTTCTTCCTCCATCCATCTCCCCTAGCTTGCAACCATGTAATATCTCCATACTAGGATACTATCTCCCAAATGTAGTCCTCCACATCTCTCTTGCTTCTAACTTCTCATATACCCAAGGTTATCACCTCTAAAATTAACCTATTGATATGGTCCATATTGCTGCTCCTATATATTACCCCACCTTGCCTTTGTTTTCCTTATCCCCCTACATAGACTCCACATCATCCCCTCTATATCCTCTATTCGCCCATCATTCTTATCATCATACCTCTTGCCTTTATGATGATCACATCCTCTAGAATTTATCATTGCTCTCTACAAATGAATTTCATCTTGTGGCATGTGTCATGACTTAAGGATTTCCTACTTGTAAAGGCATTAAATGAGCTCATAAATATATAATATAAACACTCATTGATTTCCCTTGCCGTGTTGCTCTCTTGTAGACCCACATTTGCTCACTATAGTGATTGTGGATTGGTACATGCTCTTTAATCACACTAAAATTTACTATTGGTGGGGATTAAAATGGAAGAGTTTACCCCCTAACATTATTTAGTCATCCCTTCACCCATTTATTTCTTGATTTTTTTTTTATCTCCATTCATCATTTTTATCCCTTTCTCACTTCTTTCTATCATTTTTCTTCATCCTCTTTCTATCTCTTTTCTGGGAGACCCCTAGTGCTATTTTTTCCTACTTGTTCTCTCGAAGGGGCATCACTTATCCATTTACCAATTCTATTTTTTTTTCAATCAACTAAGACATCCTACTACCTTATCAAGTGTCTATATTTTATTTTTGAAACAATACAACTTTTTCAATTCATGATGCCATTTCAGAAAGGGGTAAAATGTAGACACTAAAATTCACACTTGTATTTTAACTATTTTTTGTCGTCAATCCCATAACACCTTTAACATTAACTAATTAATTAAATTAGTTTCATTTATTCTAGTAGATCATACTAACATTAAATAAATAATTTTATTTAATTAACTAAGCTAATGTCCACCATCCCCCTCTTCATTTAAAAATAAAATATTTATCCTAAACATAAAAATAAAATCCACATTATCTATTTTCCTAATATAAAATTTCTAAATGAAACCAAGATTTAATCCTAGCTATCCAAATTATCAAATCAATCGTAACCATCTATTTTCAACCACGAACTGATTAAATAACATTTTTTTAATTCAAACCATTAATCCTAAATGAATTCAATCTTAAATACTAGCTATCAATTCAATCAATTAAATTCTAACCATCCATTCCCAACTACTATTTATCAAAATCCAAATCAACTTTAGATCTTGATCATCCACTTAAACAAATCAATCTCAACCCTCCATATAACAACTACCACCATTTATTTTCACTTCCCTCCAAAATTCTCATTCAATCTTAAACAACCATTTCAAATGAATCTCAAGTCTCCATCTCTCTCATCATACATTTATAAATCAACCCTATCCTCAACCAAATCAGAGAGAAAAATCCATTAAAGTAATACATACTGCCACATTGGAGATTTCCGAAGAGCAGCTAAACATACAACTTACGAGGTTTGTATTTGTATTTAATTTTCAATTTCAATTTGCATTCCTATTTACTCAATCAGAAATAACGATAAGATTAAAAGTTAGACTTAATTTTATTTTGGTTCCATACTCTTTCCTTCATTTTCTTGCCTTCTACCTTATTAAACCATCTCACCACTCGTTACATTAGCCTTTAAATCAATTATCGAACTCCATCAACTAATTTGTATACAATGGCCAACACTCTTAACTTCCTTATCTGACCCAATGCAAAATCTCCTACCAAGTACTACCTATTGATGGAAACATTTGTCCTTTATCATGAGCGATTCCTTTAAATGCTAGATACTTCTTTGATTTGTTCAAACTTAAAACATAGCACACATGATATTGCTCCATATAAAGACAATGTTGTATTTTCTCTAGGTTGCTGCCTATTATTATACCAATAATAAGCACATCAAAATAATTACAATGAGAAACACAACAAAGACTACACATAAATTTGAGAGACCAAATTTTTAAATATAAGCAATTTACATCTCCTAGCTATGCTACAGAGAATTATGAGTGGACAGGTGAGATGAGGGAGACTTCCCTAATTGAGGAAGGGCTAGAGTAGGATGGTATCCGATGTGTTATAGTACAAGGCTTTCTAGGGTCCATTGACACTCTAGACAACTCAGACATATCTTGTCTCATTGATCTTTATCCTACTACTTTAGTTGGTGACCATCTTTCAAATGCTATTATTCGTTATACATATCCATCTAGAATTCTTTGGTAGCTAGGAATTAATCTCATTTAACTCTACTTTTGATGATTGGTACTTAGCTACTGCTACAACCAACAATTATATTCTTTAAGTGTTTGTATCCTTGCAAAATCACCACAATTGGATAACTTTGCCTTGTGTGAGCAGTGTTTGTTGTTGGAGTTGATCTTAGAAGATCCGTGGTCTATTACATGAATCCTTGTCTGGTTAACCTGTTTGTAGAAACTGCAGCATAATAAAAAAACAATGTTTTCTTTTCTGCCGCCTACGTTTTTCTCCACAGCGCTGGCTTTTATGGATATCCAACGTTCAGGAATTTATTCACTATAATTCCACTGTGTTCATCAATTAGATGGCCAATTAGGAGATGATGGTCAAATGACTATCAAATTTAATATTAAATATTTGAGCAACGGCCATCAAATTTAACGTACACAAATTTTGGGCGATGACGGTCGAATTTAACACGACACAACGTTTAGGCGATGACATCCAAATGGCCGTCAAAAATAACGCAACGTATTTAGCAGTGACGGTCAAATGTGCTGGAAGACAGAATGCAGATAAACGAAAACTAAAAACAGATAAAAGAATCAAACAGACACACAGATAAAAACAGGAGACACGAATTTAACATAGTTCATCTTAAAGGCTACGTCCACTAAGAAGCAGGGAAAATCCTGTTTATGAATTTCTGTTCTTAAGTCATGCTTATGCTACAGCATACATCTTCATCAAGAGTATTTTATATAATTAGATCGTTCAAAATAAATGACCGAGTCTCCAAGAAAGAAAATGAACGGCCAAAAGAAACCGATAAGAAGTCCGTTGGGCTCTATATACCCAACAAAATGGGCATCAAATTGAGAAGAATGTTGGTTGATGACTATCGCTAGCCATTAAATTGACATCCTAAAATTTTATGGTGATGTTAGTTTCAAACTCAAATTTCAATACAGTTGAAGCTCTAAGTGCTGCTGGTCAAATGAATGCCAAATTTTAATTATAATTGAACACATAAAATTTATAAAGACATCAGATTTGCTAACATATATTATTCTAGATTAGATTAGATGTTGTTAGTAATCAATATTTTTGGAGCACATTTCGTGATCAATGATTTTATCTTTGTAGCATTCTATCATTTTAATAAGAATCGCTGTTGGTTTGTAATGGCAAGAGAAAACAGACAGAAATAGACATACGACTTGTATTGAACAGAATAAAAACATTACATAAAACTTTTGAGCTGCTGCTCATTCATCGACAAACATTGCACAGGTTGAGTTGCTACTCAAACATCATTACAGATCTTCTAAGATTCCTGGAGCTGCTGCTCCTTGACAGACACCATTACAACTTATATTTAGACAAATGCTTGAGCTTCTGCTCATTGACAACCATACACCCACTACATCTCCTTACAATTTACAGAGCTTTAGCTCTTTCTTAGACACGATTGCAGACTTCTGAATTACTTACAGCTCTTGGACTCTTGAGAGTACATACCAAAAACAAACTTAACCAATATATAGATTTAAGCATTCACCGATGACAGAGGATAGTCAATAAAATAATATATTATTTAGCACCCAGAAAGCATGCGAAGTAGGATGATGTGACGGAGGATAGACTGGAGGAATTAATACGCAATTTATTCATATCCAACCCAAAATCTAACCTCAGTACTTGTCTTGCTAACACGAAGGCTGAGATGATGCATTCCAGCTGGGAAATGAATGCTCTCACGTATGAGCAAATATGTGCTGGCGGTGATTGAAGAAACTAGGGAGGAGTAGTTGGGATTAGGTTTTCCAACA
>VCHN02004017.1:0-12794 GCA_007115665.2 Sequoiadendron giganteum
ATTTTGTTGACAATAAAATGCATACAACGCTGGATTATTCCTTGAGGCTTTTTTGTAAAAGTTGTATACAAGTCTTTCCCTTACTTCAAGGAGCATCTCAAGGTGTTGCTCATGGGTTTTTAGACTAATTTTCTTGAACTTTGGTTTTGGGATCTTGATCTTGCGGGAAATCAATGGAAATAACACACATGAGGTTCAATTTGTCTCTTTATCTTGGTTCAATGAAATTCCTTTTATCGAAGACACTTGCTTGCTTAAGTTTCGAACTATATATCTAGTGTCCTACTTTATTTCTCATCCCACAAGGTCCATTGTGTGGAAATCGAGGAAAATAGGGCAAAAGTTCCTTATGTTTAACCTTGTTGAAAACAAATGATGGTAGAATTTGTGCACTTAGAAACCTCTAGGAATATGATCCCTAGGGAAAGCAAGAGTGTCCAAATTTGTCAAAGGTATTTGTTTCCCACAAGGTGTTTGAAATTTTAAGGTCTTGTGTATGTTTGTTTTCAAGTGTTTTGAGGACCAAGCAATGTGTTCTCTTCTTTCAAGTACTTTTACAATCTTAGGATGATGAGGCAATATTTTGTTGGGTTCCCACTTGGATAAATCCAGCTGCGCATATCTTGTGTGAATGGCTAAATGCTTGACCACACTGGCTCCCCTCCACAACACTCACTTATTTGGGTCAGCCAAGCATTAGTACCCATGAATCTCCCATGGCATACCTTCCATTTCTACAATAAGACCGCATGTATAACGTGGGGCGGCTTCAAAGGACATGACCTTTTGCACCAACAAAATAGACAAGGTTTTGGCCTTTTTCTAAACAAAGGGTTCTAATGTGGGCATTTCATTCATGGGGGATTATCCAACATCGGCGAGAGTCCATTGTTATCCATCTTGTCGAAATAATCCTCATGATTCTTGAACTTTCCTCAAGAATCCACATTTATATACCAGTTGGAAGTCGCTTGGCTTTAGCGTGTTCCCGGTTGGGTCATTCCCTTGGGTGATTACTTTTTCCCACAAGGCAAGCCCTCTAAGATAAACAAAAGCGAGCTAACATATCCTGTCGTTCACACAACCCTTGTTGAAAAACAAAGGGGAAAACCTCTGCAATATGTCATGCTCACACTCGCATGTTTTGTTCAATTTTAAAATGCCCAAATTGAAATGTGGAGGCAATCCTTTTAACAACCTAATATCACTAAAATGTTTTTGATTCTCAAGATCGCAATGAAGTGCGAGAGAAGCGCATACACATTTTAGATAATATTAGCTTGTGAAAAGGATTGCAAAACATTGAAAACACTTGTTCATTTTTAAACTTCAAAGCAATGATGAGTTCTTTTTAAGCACCAAATAAAGTGTGAATTTTTCTTGTTCAATTTTTTATCCTTTAAACAAAATCTAGTATGTTTGTCTAAGGTTCTTTTTAGCCCTTTGGCAACTTTTGAAAAGAAATTTGATTGTTAATTTTAGAACCCAAAAGAAAACTAGTATCCTAAGATCAATGAACTTATCAAATCCTTTAGAGAGTGTTTAAAAACACTTTAGTGTTCAAAAACACTTTGTACAAAATAAGCATGGTGTCATAAAAATAAATGAAAAAATTTGCTTGTTCTTTTTAAACCCAAAGTAAATTTAGTTTTCCTAAGGCCAAAGATATTTAACAAATTTTTTAAGGAGTGTTAAAGAACACTTTTAGTGTTTAGGAACACTTTGGGTTTGTGAACATGATATCATGATAAACTTCTTCCTTTGCTCCAACCTGCAAAAATGACAGAAAACAGAGAGCAATAAAGACAGAAAACTAGATTAGAGAATAAAAAATCCTAAATTAAAACAGCACATGTCAATTTAAAACTTCACTGTCTTCCCACGGTGGAGTTTGCAAAAGCGGTGGATTTTGGAAAAGCAGCGGAGTTTGCAAACAAAGCAGCGCTGTATAGCATCGTGAGGGTGACTTTGGGCAGCACTCTGCAGAGACAGAGAGCACAAAAGCGGTGCGACAGAGGGATGCGGTGCAGTTTGGAAGCGGCCTAGTTTGGGAATTTAAAAATTTTAGGCAGGAAGGATAACCGGCGGAGTTTGGAGAAGGCGCGGTGCGATACCGCGCCGTGGTGATGAAAGCGATGGAGTTAGGACCCGCGTGGTGGACTTAAGAAATTTTAAGAAAAATGACAGAGGGGAACTCACGATGAAGTTTGAAGAATTTGAACACGGGTGAATATGGCGCCGCGCCTCTAGGAGTGGCGAAGTATCACACCGCGGTGCTGAAAGCGGCACAATATAGCATCGTACAGCCCATTTTGCTTGTGTCTGTAAAAAAAAAACATGATTTAAAAGTGTTCAAGCCCTCCTTCTAGCGCCAAAATGTGAACCCCTAAACCTGCAAATGCACAAAGACAACAAACATGGTTAGATGTTAGCTCAAATGCATGTACACAAGAGTGAGAGATTCCCCATAAAATTCATCTATTTAAACCAAACTAGGAAAATGAAGAACACGATAAACTTGAAACAAAAGAAATTCAATCCTAGTTAAGCTAATAGCATGATGATCTTATGGGGGAATTGGTGCCAATGGAGTGTTGCAATTGGCCCTTTCCCAATTCCTAAGTAGCAATGTTGATTGGTTTGAGCAAATGGTCAAATCTCCAAAGAGATTTGAGCATAACCTTGGTGAAAATGTGAAAATGAGGTGAGTGCTTGGATGAAATGAGCAAAATTAGTTCTCAATTGGAGAGAGTAACTTTGCATGAGGATTGTGGATGATAAGTGAGGAGAGGAGTCTCCAATTTATAGACTTCAATTTGGAAGAAGTGAGCAAGATTGAACAATGTGGGACAAAGGATAATCCAATGGCATTGTGCCACTTGTCCACATGTGGTTGGATGAGGAATGAGCACATTTTGGCCAATGT
Source organism: Sequoiadendron giganteum (assembly GCA_007115665.2). Classification (NCBI taxonomy): domain Eukaryota; kingdom Viridiplantae; phylum Streptophyta; class Pinopsida; order Cupressales; family Cupressaceae; genus Sequoiadendron; species Sequoiadendron giganteum. The sequence continues at coordinate 2,927 of VCHN02004017.1, forward strand.
GCATGATAAATGCATAGATTTGAATTTGAAATTGTGAGTTAACTTGTTGAAGAGGGAAGAGAAGTGAAGTTAATGTCACTTGGCTCAAGGTCAAGGACATGTAAGAGGCATTGAATGCCTTGTTGGAAGGACTAAGTCCACTTGGCTTTTTGAATTCAAATGAGGGAATATTCCCTTTTGATGCTTTGTGAGGGAAAATAGATGAATTAATAAATCAAAGTATTTGATTTATTGTGCAACTTGCATTCTCTAGAGAATATTAATGAAATGGGTTAACTTAATCATGGTTTTGATTAAATTAATGAAGAATTAAGTGATGTGACAATTTTAGACTTAGATTTATGAATTGATTTAAGTCAAGAATTGAGAGGAAATGATTTATCAAATAAATGATTTGATTTATTTAATCTAGAGGGAACATGTTGGATTAAATCAAATAAGGTTTAATTTATTTAATTTAATAAGAAGACTTTAGAGATTTTAATTAAATAAAATGATTTATTTAATTAAACAGGGATGTAAGGTTAATTAAATTAAACTGATTAATTTAATCATTGAAAGAGGAAGACTTAATCCAATAAATAATGATTTATTAAACCAAGAGATAGAATGTGATGAAATGCTGTGAATGTAATTTAAGAGGAAATGTTGTTAGTAATCGGGATCAGTTGTGCCAAAACGAACTTGTATATTTTCCATGTTTACAAAATAATTTCACACTTTGAACTAACTCAAACCCAAGGTCCAAATGTTGTAGATGGGGGTATTTTAACATCTCTTAAACTAACATGATAAAAAAATATTGTCCCTAGCCATACAATCAAAGATTAAAAAACAACCCTTTCAAGATCCTCAAAATATTTTTGGATGTTATTTGTCAATATTGAGGCCCTTTTATATTTATTTATCATAAAAACTAAATATTCATGTTTCTATTAGCTTAATCCCATCATGGTAGACATATAAAATTCAAAGATGATAATTTATGGGTTTAAAGTCTTAAGATTTTATCTTAGAGTAACACAATTTACAAATATTATTATCAAGACAACCCTAGTTCAGTTCCATTACAACTAAGCAACCTTTACCCACCAAACTTTAAATCACAATTCAATAGCTAAAACAATATCCTCATAAGCTAGAGATAATACTAGTTACTATCATGTCACTCCTATCTCACAAGTTGATCTACTATGACTTTGTAATTGTCAATTAGCTTCTAGTTTTCATAAATCACCGGTTTACCCAAATCACTATTTTTATCTTGTACTACATGAAGAATTAGTCAAATTTTAACAAAAAATTACAAACTAGGGTTACCATTAATTTTTCTATAGTCAATTTTTTTCCACCACTTGTGTGGTCCTTTGGAGTTCAAAATTCAAAATCTAATGACAATGCTTATTGTATATAAATTCCAAGCCAAATCAATAGTTGAGATCAATCTCAAGAAATAAAGATTAATTACACACAAAATAGCAAACAAAGCTACACACTCTCTAATCTCTTGAAATTATAAAACACATAAGGCCCATAAAGCAATTATATATTCCTCCATATTAAATTGATGATGAGCAACATATCTTATAATTAGATTAAGCCCAATTTAGTAGTCTTGTAAACTCTATGAATCAATCATAAACTTTAAATGAGAGAAGATCAATGGTGGTATACAAAATATATGTAGTTTACATGATACCTTTATAAACCCTCAATCTTTAGAACCTCAAAAACTAATTGCATATTTCCACATAGATGACACTTATTTTATTATAAAATATTAGTGGTGGTCATACAATTTGACAAGTGCTAGAAAATATTTGTGGTCCCTACTAGAAATCTTTAGATATTAAGAAGTGAATAATAATCAAACATAGATAAATAAGAATGTTCTTCCTAAAAGGTGAGTTTATTTTAACCCTTTATGTTTTTTCAAGATAAAATAATATCCCTTTATATGCATAATATGAGACCAAGTATAAAATATGTAGGATCTGAGATATAGCTCATAGAATATGTTAGAGTCACTCAAGTACTCAAGTCTCAAGGATCATTTACAAAATCCAACAACAACCTTCCACAAGAGGAAAAAACAAGAATATGAAATTACAACAATGGATGCAATATGTGGCCAATATGCAATACTCAAGATTGTGTTCACATATGGATTTTAGTGTTGTCATTGATGGAAACTTAAGTCTTTGATCTAATCCACTCTTCAGTATTTATCCATACCGACAAATAGAGTAAAGAGCCGACTATTACCAGAAGTAAGAGTGAAGAACAGGGTATCCGGTTAAAGTTAAGTCAGTCGATCTATATAATTCACCGGTTTATCATTTTGAGTTGTGGATCTCAGAGAAAGGTATTTTTATGTTCATACTATCTTATCCAATAATTATCTAGGTGCACATTCACTGGTGTACGATCTAGGAGATCCGGTGTATTGATTTTCTGTTTATCAGTGCTGGAAGGCCGACTTGGTGGATATAGCCATTGCGGATATTTAAGGAGTAATTGCTTAAATTTTTTTGTGTTTGAACATGTTTATTTAGGTCCTCACTATGCTATAGCCGACTTTGGATGGTGCACATTGAAAATCATTTGTGGATTTAGCCGACGGTTGGAAAGTATCTTATGTTTTATTAAAACCAACATATGGATGATTGAATCTTTAGTTGTGGATATATATAAGTGATCGGTTATATCATTTTGTGATAAGAGAAGCAAAGTATGTTAGTGTGTGATGCAAAATTCAGAAGGATAGTAATGTGAATTCACTTATGTATAGATTTGTGATGCAAATTACAAAGCAGAGTAGAGCAGAGTAGAGTAGAAGAGTAGAATCAGGCAGAAGGTCAGAAATCATCAAATGTGCTTAACCAAAACTGTAAGCAAGCATGAGAAGATGCTATTACTTTAGTTCAATCCTTCAAGTGGTCTTAATCTGAATATTTTGTAAGGCAGTGAGCCTTCCTATTTTGATTAGTGAGCTTTAGGCAGTGAGCCTGAATGCAAGTGCATTCCCATTTTGTAAAACCTATATTTGAGTACTCAAATTGTCGATTGACCTCCATCGTGGTTTTTCCCCTAACATGGTTTCCACATAAAAATACTTGTGTTATGGTGTTGTGGATGACTAATTTGTGTGTTTGCATCTTTCCTTTGGTCTAATGTTGAAATGGTTTAAATATTAGATTAATAAAGGTAAGAATTGCATAACACTTATTCACCCCCCCTCTTAGTGTTCCTTGATTCTAATAATTGGTAGCAAATCCTAGTTCCTCGAAAGGATTTTAGTAGCTTGAGGTGGATCTTGGAATGTAATGGACTCTGGTAGTCTTCAACAACAACTTGTGGTAGCACTTGATGATCTTGATCAGTCTAAAGCAAAATTCCAGGAATTGAGAGCGAATCTTAAGGATGCTAAGAAATTCATTCAGACATTGAAGGATCAAATTGTTAAATACAGGGAGAAGAAAAAGGATCTCTATGATTAGATAAAGTAAAAAGAGAGCAGAAGCATGGATGATGCTCACCTAAATCAAACCTTGAAGGAAATAACCGAAGAATGTGAAAAGCTTGCCAGAGACAATGCTACTCTAAAACATGAGATGGAATCTATGGTGATGAATCTGAATAAGGAGATTGAAGAAAGAAAGAAGAATGAGGAGAACCTTGTTCAGTCCTTAAAATAAAAATCTGATGAATTTAGAAGAGTAAATAGATAATTCATTCAGTTGGAGATTGAACTGCAACAATCTAGAAACATTGAAGAAAAGCTTGAAAAATAGACTATTATTCTCAAGAATGAACTTACTATTACAAATGAATACAAGGAGAAGTTTAAGATTAGCTTAGTTAAGCTTGATGAGATGACTCAAGGATAGAAGAATGGAAATAACAAGCGAGGGCTTGGATATAAGAAAGGATAATGTTTCGGATTTGGACAAAGGAATTTCAGGCAAGGAAATATGATGAACAAAGAAAAAAGGCATCTAGTAAGACAACCTAATGCTCAAAAGTTCAATGGTTACTATTTTTTTTGTAATAAATTTGGTCATATGGCTTCTCAATGTAGAAGTAAAATCAAGTCAAGTGATTCATCATTTTTTGGCTAGTGTTTCAATTACAAAAAGTTTGGTCATAAGTCAATTGAATGCAAAAATGTGTCAAACTACTATGTCAGTAGAAGGAATGTTGAATGTTATACCTGTGGAAGATTTTGGAATATTGATAACCAATTTAGATCAAGAAGAAATCAATGGAATGATTGGTCTGGACAAGGAAATACTGTGTGCTACAATTACAACAAATACGGTCACATTGCAAGATTTTGTAGAAACAAAAATATGGATAAAAGAGGTCCGACATACAAAGGCATAAATACACAAAAAGATGATAAAGATAAAAGGAAGGTGATTGCGGATGAAATAAGAGATCAAATGAAGAAGACATGGGTAAGAAAGATCGAGTTTGATGCAGGAAATAGTTTTGTACCAGAACCTGCTTCCAGTAATTCCTCCGGAAACTGATTTCAGGCCATTGGCCTAGGGGGAGTTTTTCAAGAAAATCCTTTTTCCCTTGTCTGTAAGCTAGTACTAGAACGCAAAAGATTGTCAAATAGTGGTATTAATGATCTATAAATGCCTTGGAAAACATTCCCAAGGAAATTCAAATAAATCATAGGTCCACAGAATAATTTTTCTCTCATTGTCTGAGAAAATAGGGTATCCGGAACACCTAAGGAAAAAAACATTTATTACATCAAAAAGTTAGGCGTGCGAAGTTATAAAAGGACATGTTGAAACCCTCATTTTCCACTTTATCAAAGAGAAGAAGAAGGAGAGCACTCTGCAAAAAGAATCTTGAAGGCATGAAGGTATTTCAGCTGCGAAACCCTAATTCATCAGGTACTTTAGAAATTTTCATTTAATTTGGTGCGCGGTTGATAAAAATGAAACATGACCTCAAAAGGAAAAATGGAACAATTCAAAGGAATGATCAATCTAGATGAGTATAACAATGAAAATATTAGAGATGTAAGGAACTTATTGTCACTCGATGAATTGAAATGGCTAAGAGAAGCTAAACACAAAAATATGGATATTTTGAATGAGTTTCCCTATTTCGAAAACATAGAAATCATTAAGTTTATTTTGAGAAAATTAAATAAACTCTAATTCTAGACAAACCCTACCTCATTTCGAAAGAAGTAATTGGAAATTTGACTGGATTATGCAAAGTTGGGGATATACCGAAAAGAAGTCTATTTGGAATAAAGAAGTCAAAACCCTAACTAGAGTTATTGGAGATCAAAGGGCACTAATAATCTCAAAAATAAAGAACTCTATGACAAGATACATTATGCATGGAATATCCTACAAAATTTTCTTTAGAAACAAAGAAGGTGCTACTTCGGCAGGTGCGGTCTACATTTCACACAAAATGTTAATGAAAGATCAGGATTTTGACCTTTGTGGATTGTTGAAAGATCAACTAATGGAGAATGTGGAGTTGATGAAGATGACAGATTACCCTTTTAGGTTTGGTACTTTGGTTATATGTCTAGTAATGTAATTTTTGAATCGCTTACCAATGAACAACACTGTGATATGGAAAGAGAATGAACCGGTGTGCAAACAAATTTACACACACTCTAAATTTTGGCAAACTGTGATCAAGAATATGGAAATTTATTTAAAGGTTTGTTAGGAAATTTTGGCTCAGTTGGTACTTCTCTTCCAGTAAGGGCACTTGAAGTTGATTCCTCTTCTGATGAGTTGAAGAGAAAGAAGAAAAGAGAAAAAGAAACTGGTGTCTCTACTCCTTTGGCATGCAAGATTCCAAAAACTGAAGGAAAAGGAAAAGAACAGGAGATTGTGGATATACCAGATGAGGAATCTGATAAGGAAAGTGAGGACACTGAGGGAAAATAACTGGAATCAGCTGAACTAGAACAAGAAAAGGAAATGACAGAAGCAAGTGAAGAAGAAGATGACTTAACCAAAGAAAAACTACTGCAGTTTATTCATGAGGAAGGTGGAATGCATAAAATTGCTAAATTATGGTCCATCAGACCTTCATATCAATAGGATATGATTTTGAGTGTACTAAGTGCTCATATTGTGCATAACCAGATCAAATTAGAGAGTTTGCAAAATATTTTTCCAGAAGAAATGATTGAATGCATCAAGGAAACCATGGACTTTGAGTCTCAAAACGGGGAAGAATAAGAAGTAATCTTACATATGAAGAAGCAGCACAAATTATCTCTTACCAAGTTGAAAAATAAAATGAATGAGCTGAGGCAATGCATAAGTACAACAAACAACATCTATAACTATTGCATCTATTGACCTCATGCAGTTGGGAAATACAAAGAAACCTTGGAGAAAATTGAAACAGAGTTAAATAGAATTGGACAAAGTTTTGACATGTTTTAGGATCAGGATGGTGCAATCAAGAAAAGGATTCAAGAGTTACATTATGAGCATACAAAAGTTCAATTCACTAGAAACAAGCTTGTGGACACTTTTTGGAAAGTAAAGGACTTAACCAAATGCAGATTGGAGCAGTTAATTGAGATTTTGAGGAAAGGAGAGAAATTAGAGGGTGTGATCACAATTCCAGAATCCTTGATCGAGATTATCAACTGGACATCCAAAAATAATAGCATGATCATAATCATTGGGATTGCAATAGAAGCTTGGAAGAAGTTTCTTCCAGAGATGAAAGAAAAACACAAGATAATCTTCTGACTCAAGTAGCAGTTGTTCTTTTTCAAATTTTGAATTACTTTTGAATTAACAAGTTTTTGGTCATACTTCAAATGGGGGAGATTGAATACGTGTTTGTCATTGATGTCAAAGGGGGAGAGAGAGCAGTGAAAAATGCCTTATCAATTTTAGGGGGAGCTATGTTTTGAAGTTTGGTAGCGTACTCATATTGGTTTTGACACTTAGTCATTTTTCACTAAGTGTGTCCATTAATGCCAAAGGGGGAGATTGTTGGCATATGGATTTTATTGTTGTCATTGATGGGAACCTAAGTCTTTGATTTGGTCCGCTCTTCATTATTTATCCATACTGACAGACAAAGTAAAGAGTTGGCTACTACCGGAAGTAAGAGTGAAGAATAGGGTATCCAGTTAAAGTTAAGTCTGTCAATCTGTATACTTCACCGGCTTATCTTTTGAGTTGTGGATCTCAGAGAAAGGTATTTTTTATGTTTGTACTATCTTATCCAAGAATTATTTGGGTGCACATTTACTGGTGTACGATCTAGGAGATCTGATGTATTGATTTTCTATTTATCAGTGCTGGAAGGCTGACTTGGTGGATATAACTGTTGTAGATGTTTAAGGAGTAATTGATTAAATGTTTTTATGTTCAAACATGTTTATTTAGGTTCTCACTATGCTATAGCCGACTTTGGATGGTACACATTGAAAATCATTTATTGATTTAGCTGACGGTTGGAAAGTATCTTATGTTTTATTAAAGCTGACATGTGGATGATTGAATCTTTAGTTGCAGATATATATAAGTGACCAATTACATCATTGTGTGACAAGAGAAGCAAAGAATGTTAGTGTGTGATGTGGAATTTAGAAGGATAGTAATGTGAATTCACTTATGTATGGATTTGTGATGCGAATTGCAAAGCAGAGCAGAGTAGAAGAGCAAAATCAGACAGAAGGTTAGAAATCATCAAATGTGCTTAACCAAAACTTTAACCAGGCATGAGAAGATGATATTCCTTTAGTTCAATCCTTCAGATGGTCTTAATCTGAATATTTTGTAAGGCAGTGAGCCTTCCTATTTTGATTAGTGAGTTCTAGGCAGTGAGCCTGAATGCAAGTGCATTCCCATTTTGTAAAACCTATATTTGAGTACTCAAATTATGGATTGACCTCCACTGTGGTTTTTCCCCTATCAGGGTTTCCACTTAAAAATCCTTGTGTTATGGTGTTGTGAATTATTGCTTTGTGTGTTTGCATCTTTCCTTTGGTTTAATGTTGAAATGGTTTAAATATCAGATTAATAAAGGTAAGAATTGCAGAACACTGATTCACCCCCCTCTCAGTGTTCCCTGATTCCAACATATTGGAATGATGTATTGGACTTACACAATTGAATTGATTGATGATTGATGTACATATGAAGCCTTGCTTATATAGGCAAGGGTGATGATGTACCTACATTAAATGACTGTATCATAATTAAATGACATGAGTCAATATTAAATAACCTAATACACAATCATTAAATAAAATCCAACTAGATAAGTGACCACTAATGCTTAACTAGAAAGATTCCCCCTAATCAATGCTATCTAGAAAGATAACCTCTTAGGACCTAAGTGGACTTAACAATGTAAATAGGATCTAGATAAGACTAGATGGGAAAAATACCTATTTACACCAACACCCCCCCTTAAGTACAAGTTAGGGAGTTGATTATTATGCAAATGGCATAAAGATGGGTCCCATCTACGAGGCCATGTTAGGTACTCATGCATATATGTAATGCAAATAAATATCTCACAACCAGAGAAAAGGAGAAAACCTAGTGGGACAAAAATCCTCCCCAAAAGAGAGATGAAATACAAAATACTCTCAATGATGCATGAGAGGGACAAAACCACATCCAAGGAAAAATATCCTCTCATAAGAGAGAAGAAGAGAGACCATGCAACTCCCCTCAATGGTGAGTCTCTTGCAACGGTAGAATTTCGACATTGAAAGCTAAATATGATCCAATCTCATCGAGAAAAAATACTCCCCTTAGGAAAAAAACCAAGATGATATGCAAGATGATTTCCCATTCCAAAAAGGAATATGAGGGAAGAAGAATGATAGATGATGTCTTTGAATAATTCTCAAGTATCTTCATGTCGATGTAGAAAGTGGAAAAAATCCAAACATGCATTCTAGGCCACACAACTAAATATTTCAATCCAAAACCTCCTAGAGATGAATGTAGAACACACTCCAAAGACAAATATATCTCCTCTGAAGAAGCCTCCTCCAAATGCTGTCCAAAATTATCCATACTCATATCAAACTATAAAGAGTGATCATGTAGAGAATGAACAAGAAGATTAGAGTATTCCCTCACAAAAACTGAAGAAGAATCATATCCATCAAAGAGAAGATGTGTGAAATCAATGGTGTCTCCCAAATTTGAAATGTGATACTTAACAAACAACCCACCAATGTCTATCAAGCATGCATCCCAAGTGGATGTAGTTGGAAGATGATGAAGATTCTGCTACACCGAATTGCAAGAGGCCAAACCTGTACCAATATGAGCATGATCAAATGCAACTTAAGATAGAGGAGATGAAATGTAAGGCTCACGAATGGGATTAGATGTGAGAACACCCAAGTTCAAAAAGCCAAATATCTCCTCTGAATCATGGTTCACACTAGAAGTGTGATCAATAGCTGAAGGAACAATGTCACCATCAAAAGAAAATTTTGCAAAGGTATACAACCAAGATGAATGATCAACCATCCCAGTAGCAATAATCTCTTGACTCTCCAAGTCTCTAATGATAACTGAATTAGGAGTGAATTCCATAATCCTCCCATATCCACCATGTGTAATTTGATAAATGGAAAGAATATTGTTCATCAAATGAGGAACACACAAAAAATCGTGGAAAGTGTTTTCCCCAAAGCTAATGGATCCCTTCCCAAGTATACTCATGTATGTAGTGTTTCCCATCAAAATATGAGACATAATTCATGGCGCAAAAGAAGAGAATATAGACTGCGAAGATGGCATATGATGAGAAGCTCCTAAATCTAGAAGCCATCTCCCTGATCCTGGACCTGAAAAAGCACAAAGAGCTTTCCCTT
>VCHN02004068.1:0-12687 GCA_007115665.2 Sequoiadendron giganteum
CAACAAGATGGCTCACTTTGTGCCATGTAAGACAACCAATGATGCCAGCCAAATAGCCTCTCTCTTCTTCAAAAAGATAGTAAGAATCCATGGGTTACCTATAAGCATTGTATCAGATAGAGACACCAAGTTTATGAGTCATTTTTGGAAGACACTTTGGCAAAGGTTAGGCACCAACTTGTCCTTTGGATCAGCCTACCATCCCCAAACTGATGGTCAGACTGAGGTTGTTAATAGGAGCCTTGGAAATCTATTAAGGTGTTTGACAAAGGAGTATGGTCAACAATGGGATCAGCTGATTGGGCAAGATGAATATGCTTGCAATGATACTATAAATAGATCCACAGGGAAGAGTCCCTTTGAAATTGTGTATGGCCTACATCCCAGAGGAGTGTATGAGTTGAGAGACTTGAAGGATGGAGTTAAAGGAAGTGGATATGCTGATGGTTTTGCCTATGCAATGCAGGAGATACATGATACAGTGAGGAAGACATTGACAGAAAACACCATTAAGAAAAAGGCCAAAGTGGATGAGCATAGAAGAGAAGTTCACTTTAATGTGGGAGACTTAGTGATGATACATCTCAATAAATCTAGACTACTGAAGGGAGTCCCTCACAAGTTGCAGATGAAAAGGATAGGTCCATGTCCTATCTTGGCAAAGTATGGGAACAATGCATTTAGAGTGGAGCTACCGGAAGACAGTGGACTGTCACCTGTCTTCAACATTGCAGACTCGGTTCATTACAAAGGACCACCACCAGACATAGATCAAAGCCCCAATGAAGTCATCCAAGATGTGGAAGAGCTCAGACTACCCTCGGATATAGTCCAACAAGCTGACAGTATACTGGATACCAGAGTCTACAAGAAGACTAGAACCAAAGAATATAAGGAATGTCTGATCAAGAAGCATGGTCAATCTGATGTTGATGCAGTGTGGATCAAAGAATCAGAATTCAAGAAGTTGGGCATTGATCCCAACTTACTCAATCCAAGGGTGGATTGAACTCTTTTGTTTTGAGGAGGATGGTGCAGGAGCACCTAGGCTAACCTTCAAAAGTTTGCTTGTTATTTTGGCTTGTATCTGACCTTAGCCAAGTCAGAGTGTTTTTGTATGTTTGCTTTAGACCTTAGATGGTCTTGTTTTTGTTTGGACTAGGTGAGTTAGTCATTAGGACTAAGGTCACAATTACTAGTCATCGTTAGTAGTTTATGCTTTCTTAATGTTAGTTGTCTAGGGGAGATTAGAGTCTTTAAGTTGTTCTAAACACTTAAAGTGGTTGTAAAGATGCCTTAAGGCCATTTAATGTGTTGGTTCCTCATGATCTTGAGGGAATGGTGGTCCTAAGAAATAGGATAAAGGCATGAAGGAAGATGCCAAATGTTGTAAGGTAGTTTGCATAGTTTGTTGCATGCAACTCGGTTGCCTTTGGATTCCCTTGAGAATAGGGAGTGGAGATCGGCCAACAGGCCCTAGAATCATGGAGTGGGCATCTAATATGACCTAAGACTGGAATCTCATTAGAGGGAGGAGTTAGGTGTTTTTGTAATCAAGTTCTTGGAGATAATGAAAATATAGTTCTGCAAATTCTGTGTTTTTGTGTGAATACCGAGTGACATTGAGTGACAGTGGTAGTAGATAGATTGAATGCATTGATTTTATGTTAGGATTGTGTTCATAGAATAGGTATAAGACTTTTCCATTTGATAAGAAAATTGTTTAGAGTAGATACATTGTGTTAGTTAAGTTGTTTTGATTTAGAGCTCCTACTGGTCCTGTCCTGACTAGTCGGTGTTTTCATGGCTCCCCCATGAAGTCTAGCCTTGGGAAACACCTAAGGATAGGTGGGAATGCTAGGGGAGTCAGTAGTGTACATAGTTGTAGGGTTAGGAAGTATGAAGGACTGGAGAGCTTTCCTAATTACTAGTCTCTAGGCGAGCAAACAGAGCCCGGTTAGAGATCTAGAAATGACACTTTGATGATTTCTTGCAGGGGAGTGAAGTACAGTACAAAATAAGTACAGTTTTAGGTGGGGCAGGAATAGGTCTTGGTGTGACATGAGGATTGGGATCTTACCAATTCATTAGAGTAAGGTTTGAACAAGAAAACCAGTGGATTCCTAGAAATTAGGCCTAGTAACCCTACTTAACCTAGGCTATAGGAAACTACTATACGGATGTTGTCAAGTCCTAAAATCCATTGAGCCATTTAAAAATTCCAAAAGGGTATCCGGATATGCCTTTAGTTTTGTAAGGTCTTTGGGAAACTTTTGCAAGAATTGGCAAAATTGGACTGGTAAAAGCTACAAGAATTGGCCTATTTGGGGTCTCTAATGGTGAACCCTTGAACCTGGTAAGAAGAGGATGGAAGAACCTTCTACAATGGTTCAAATAAGCAAGGTCATGAATGTTTGCAACAGGATGGACACCCCTGCAATGGAGAATGAGGTTTTGGAGAAGATAGCACTTAGAGTCCTCTAAGTGAGAAGGAAGATTTGAACTTGTCAAATGGTGTTAGTCCTCCGAGGTGAAGCACAAGAGATAGAACTCTTGGAACAGAGTTAAGGTTGGTCTTAGTTAATCATCTAAGCCAATCAGGACCTAGAGAAGACTAGGTTCCTAGAAGAGACAAGCTAGGTCTCTTAGTTGCAGTGCAAGCAAGCCTAGGGAGCACTTGCAACTGAAGCATGAGCTACAACTACCCCATTGCGAGTATTTTCTTTGATAGAACAAAGTTTCTCACCATTGAGTTGATCAAATTCAACCTAAAAATTGTGCTCAATTAATTGACTTATTGAAAGTAGGTTCTTAGTGAGTTCTGGAACATATAGAACCTTTGTAAGTTGACATGTATGAGTTCTCAATGGAAGTGAAATCTCACCAATTCACTGAACTTTACATGAGGCATCATCACCTAATGAAACATGCCCATAGGAGGTGGATGGAGTTAAGGCAAAAAACCATTTTAATTCCCCTGTCATATGCCTGGATGCACCAAAATAAACATACCAGATTGAATTCTTAGATGTGGTAACCTTTATTTCTGTAGTATGCAAAAAATCTTCTTCATTTGAATTACATGCAATATTTCCTTCTTTTTTGTTGGGATTTTTCTCCCATTGTGGATTTTTCTTCTTATCCCCTTGAGAATATTTTTTTGGCTTTTTTCTACTAGATTCACTATTGGCATAGGAGTTATACCGACATTCTTTGAGTTCATGACCCTTTTTACCACAAATGAGACATTTCTTTTTCTTTTTGGAAGAGTTGTCTTGGCTTTGATTTGACTCTCCTGATGGACTACTTTAACGATCAAGTTGTTTTCTCTTTTGTTTTTTAGCAAGAGCTTGATTTTCTTGAATATCAGTTTCACCAAATATTTCTTCTTCCTGTTGAAGCAAGTTGACCAGTTCTTCATATGAGGGTGTTTTATGTGCCACATTCTAACAAACACTCCAAATAAAGGGGGCAGTTCTCTCAGGACAATTTGTAAAAGAGATTCATCTGTGAATTCTTCCCCTAACACTTGAAGTGTTGTTCTCAATTTAATAACTCTTCTAAAGAAAATTTATACTTTCTCCCCATTTTTCATTTGGAGATAATGTAACTAACACTACAGATGAAGGATTTGGTTTTTGTTTTTAGCCTCATAGATAGTTTTGAGGTGATCCCAAGCATCTTTTGCAGAGGCTGCAGTGCAAATGTGAGGTTGAAACTCATTTGACACACTAAGAACGATGATTAACTTGGATTTTTAGTTGGCCTTATCAAACTTATTTTTCTCATCATCGGTTGTTGCTGGTCTAATTTTATTTCTCGAGAAAATTTCCCAAACATCTTCAAACTCTAATTGCATTTGGACTTTGGTTTTCTAGGCAACATAGTTTTCACCCTTCAAGAGTTGGGAATCAAACAAGAGGAATTTAGGTGCACTGGAAGCCATTATGGTTTTGTTTGAAATATCCTTATAACCCCTTTCAAATTCAAAACTCTATTTGTTTTTCGGAAAATAAAAAACTGCAAATACTCTGAATTCTAAAATTTCAATGCAGAATTTCAAATGCTTTATATTCAAAAATACAAAAGTACAGATGCTTTGTATTCTGAATCTTTATATGCAGAAATTATAATTTCATTTACTTCTTAACAACAAAAAGCTATAGGAGATTGAGAGAGTGCACCTTGCAATAATTTAAAATCCACACAAACAACAATGTTCTAGAAAATTGCCTCTTTCAGAATATTACACAACAGACCACGTTCAGTTTATTTTTTCTTCTGCATTTCGCTGACTCTTGTTCACTTGAATATCTCTGGAGTCCCGTATAAATACTTCTTTTCATTTCTTCTAGCGAACACGTCTTCAAAAAATATCGTGCATGAAATTTTTTCCAACACGAATATCTACAGGCTCCTTTTTTAATCACCCCGATTTTAGCATTCTCGACAATCAACCTTTAAAGAATGATGATTTTCCTTTTTTTTCCCATGATCTCACTGTTTATAGGGATCGATCCCGTCTTTAGGCAACGATTCTCTTCATACGCTGTTCCCGGTAGAAGAACTTATGTCTCTCTGATTCGGTAGTTTCTCCCTTGTCACCTTTTTTCAAAGCTTCAATGCTATTTTAGAATGCCTACTATCAAAGCCTCAATGCGCTTTCAAAATGCCAATTCATTTTCGTTTAGAAATAATCGAATCACGAGTCATGAATTTCTCCATCAATTCTCTTCCTGACGTGACATTTCTTTTCAGAAGAATTACGGAAAATATTTCTCAAACGCCTTGACATCCTTTGCAATCGATCCTCAACAAAGAGAAAAAATTCCTCATCGACTACCTATATGACACTCCTTCAAAAAAGTATTTTGAAAAACCCCACGTAGTCTCAAAATATTAGTTGCTTTGATACCATGATAAAATGTAAAGAGCCAATTGAGTGAATTGTATTCACGGGGAAGCTAGAATAAATACAATGAGAAGTTGTTAAATATCCAACACAATAAGGAATTACCCGATTGTAACTATATAATTAGTTACAAATTATTATTAAAAATGATGTAATAAACTATTATTCTAACAATATCAAAGAGGTGAATAAGACCCTAGACTCAAAGAAGGAATCCATTAAAGAAGGGAAGCCTAGCATAGAAGCTACAAGATACATTGAGTGTTTGGACAATGAGAAAATCACTATTGATAAATCAGGTGTCACCAATACCCCCAATTCCAAAGAGGAGGGGAAGAAAGAAATGTTTTTTCTTCAAACTTAGTGGAGTTAGTATAAGCATTGAAAAAATAAAAGGAAAAAGACAAGCATAGTTCTTCCTACGCCTAGCACCAAAAGGATAGAGAGTGATAAAAATCCTCCTAAATACTTTGAGCTATTTAGGAGTGACAAAGAGCCTATCATAAATTCTGAAATCAATGAATCTTAAACTTATGTCCTGGAATGTAAGAGGATTAGAATCCCTTGAAAAAAAGTACATTATTAGGAGATTCCTTAATATGGAAAAAAATAAAAAAATTGTGTTGCTTCAAGAAGTTAAGGCTACTGGATTTACACTTGAAACCAATTTGAAGTTCATCTGGAACAACTCATCCTTCTTGGCCACCAAGCATGATAAAGGAAAGGGTGGCTCAACTATCTTGATGACCAATCTTTGGAAACAACACCTTACCGGGTCAGGAACATCCCCCTACAACAGGGTTGTATGGGCCTCATTTGAGAAGAATGGAGCCAAATTTGGCATCTACTCAATTTATGCTCCAAACGACTATAGAGAATGCACCAACCTCTGAAAATGGCTTGTAAGTCTCCCTAACATTCCTTGGATCCTTGGAGGTGATTTCAACATGATAGAAACAATGGAAGATAAAAAAGGCGTTCTTGACTTTGATTGGAAAGGAAGCTAGAGGCACTTTTGGACAAGAATAAAATATAAAATCAATCTCTTTGACCCTCTTGAAGGGAAGAAGGCATAAAGAAGAGACATTTGGTTTACCTAGTGTAATGCACAAAAGGGTGGTAGAAGGATTTATTGTAGATTGGCTAAGTTCTACTTAAACAAGGATTGGCTTAGCTTCACCCCATTGGTTGGTGGAAAAAATGTGGTGGTATTTCCCTACACCCTCTTTGATCACTGCCCAATCAAGGCCACTCCAATTCTAAACTCTACCATAAGGAAAGAACTTATGAAAGGGAAACATTTCATAATTAATGTAAACCTACTGAATGATGATGGTTGTAGAGCAACCATATGTACTCTAAGAGAGATAGACAAAAGTATTCTAAGGGATGCAGGGGCAATCAAAATATGGGAGGCTAATGTCAAGGGTTGGAAAACTCTATGTCAAGCAATTGGGAAACACCAATCCATGGAAAAAAGAAGGGAGGAAAAATTCCTCCAAGAGAAATTGCTTAAGATAAAAGCAAACATATAAAATAGCCTAGCTGACGAAAAACTAAACGAGGAACTATCATTGCAAAAAATTCTCTAAGGCAGCTCTAGGCCCACAAAATACAAGGTCTAAAAATCAGAGCCAAAATCAATTGGCTAAACAATGGTGACAAAGGGTCCAAGTTCCTCATATACCTAAAGGAAAAAGGTGTAAGGGAACAAATTGACCAAATTGACCATAATGGTACCCTTCTCACCAGTCAAGAGAACATCCTAAAGTTTTTCTTCCTCTTCTTTAGAGAAAATTTCTCTTTTGAAGGGGATAGTGAGGAGGGACATAATGCAAGAGCCCCAATCAAAAGTATGATGGACCCCAAAAAAATATATCAGGATGATGCAACAGTCCTTGATATTGATATCACTAAAGATGAAATAAAAAATACTATTAAATCAATGAACAATGAAAAGTCCCAAGGAGTAGATGGAATACTAGTAGAATTCTAAAAATCTTTTTCAAATTGGATCTGCGAGGACTTCCACCAAGTATACAAGGAAGCTCTTAACAAGGGCATGTTGAGGTGTAGGGTCAATAGAGGGATAATAAGACTTTTTCCCAAAGATAGAGATAAAACCAACATGAAGAACTGGAGACCTATAACCCTTCTAAATGTCTCCTACAAAATCTTGGCTCTGTTATTTGCACTAAGACTAGTCAATATACTTCCTAAGTTCATAAATAGTACACAAACATGTCTTATTAAGGGTGGGTATATCCTTGAAAACCTCATAACTAGTTGGGAAGCAATGAAATGGTCCAAGCATTCCAATCAAAATTCCACTATGCTCCTATTGGAATTTGGGAAGGCATATGACAGAGTTGAATGGACCTTTTCAAGAACATCTCTTGAAGCTTTTGGTTTCCCGTAACAATTTTTCAGCATGGTTGATACTCTTCTAAAAGATGCTTCTACTCAAATTGATGTCAATGGCTCACTCTCAAAAGCCTTTAACCTTGAAAGATCCATAAGGTATGGGTGTCCACTAGCACCAACCTTATTTGTTATAGCCTTTGATACAATACACTTCCTCCTTAGAGACACTCGTATAACTCCAAGGTTAAGAGAACTAAACCTTCCTAATAATAATATGTTGATGAATATTCAATTTTTTAATGATACATCAATTTTCGTGGACCTAGAGGAAAAGAACATTGGAAACATTTTAACCAAGCTCAATCTATACTACAAAGCCTCAGGAGCAAAAATATCCAAGGAAAAATCTATAATGTTAAGATGGACAGAAGCCCCCCAAGCTCGGCTAAGCAAGTTTGACTTCCAGTGGGGGGCCCAAACAAACAAGATAGGTTTCTTGGTATACCTTTTGCAGTAAACCCATGTTTAAAGGACATGTGGCTATGGATTAAAGAGAAAATTGAGAAAAATATGATTAGGTGGAATAGACAATAACTCTCCTTGGCTGGAAGACTCTAGGTGTGCCAACAAATTCTTTCATCATACTCTATCTACTTTGCCTCAATTTGGTTCTTCAATAGCTACGTAAGTGCATGGATCTGTGACATAATTTTGGCTCTTAAGATGCCACTTTTTTTTTTCTAAAATCAACAAAATCTGATTTGCACAAGGAAATGAAGATAGTTACGCTCAAAATTTCAAGATGCAACAAGAGCAAAAGTTGAAGTGCTCCGAGTCTTGTTTCTAAGCTACTATTTTTTTTTTAAATTAGTGAAGATTAAGGGTCTCAAAAAGGGGTGGCCCAAAAAAGGTGCTTTTAAAAAAAAAAAAATAGCATAGTGCTTGAGGGCTCCCCCCTTTTTTTTTTAGAATTTAAAAAATCCCAGTAGTGAGAAATTATCTAACACCTTTTAGTTTATCCTCGTTCTTTCGGATAATTTTTTTAATGAATATATAATATTTTATGAATTTTTAAAGTGGACACATCCTGAAAAGCTGAAATTTGAGCGTGCTTCCCCCTAATTTTTTTGAAAGCTAATCAAAAATTGATTTTATTTTCATCATGTGTAGAATGGAGTCTAGTTTCAAAAAATGTAATTTCTTTCACCTTTTGATGAACGAGTAAAAAACTATCCTAAAACTAGCACATGTTGGTTTTTTACCAAAAATGGAGGCATTTATAATAGAAGCCATGGATCAGAACCTTAACTAAATCAAAATGAAAAAAAATAATTATATATTTAGATAGCTAAGAGAGAGGATAACACTATCATGGTCTTTTTATAAACTTGCATTGAAAGACATGCAAATGAGACGGGGAGCATAAACGAAAATATGAGGAAATTTGGCACCCTTTCAAAAAATCACGTCTTTCATGAAATGGTTGTCCAAACCTTTGGGTCAGATGCCTAATGCAAAATCCAACCCATTGGGTTGGTATTTCCTAATGCAACCTATTTGGCGCATGCCAAATTTGGTGCTCAACAAATGGGTTGCTTCAGGGAAACTATATACATGAATATAAGTTGACATTTATATATGGACATTTAATTTCTTATACTTTAAGTTATATTTCATGTATATAGGAAAGATTTTTGAGAGTGGTTTCAGATCTCTAGGAGTTATAATGCAAATTCTAGGCTTTGGAAGATCTTAAAAATTTCAGACTTAGTCAAATTTTAGTAATCAACATGTAAAATTTCAGTAATCAGGAGGTCAAATTTCATCTTTCTCTCTCTATCTCACTCATTTTCATCTCTTATTATCTAGACCTCTCTCTCCCACTATCTCCATCCCTTTATCTGATAGTATTTCCCTTGAGCTCAAGAACTATGTCTCTACATGTCCATCTCTCTCTCCTTCCCTCTCCAATATCTATCTCCCTCCCTCCTTCCCTCTCTACACTTCTCTATCTACCCTCCCTCTCCTTTTGTCTCTATATCTCTCTCTCTACTCTCTATATCACCTCTCTCTATACCTACGTATCCCTCTCTCTCTCTCTCCCCCCTCTTTCTCTCTCACTCTGCGCTTCCCTCTCTCTGCTTTCCTCTCTACTCTCTATCTCACCATTCTCTCTCCCCTTCCCTCTCTAGTTCTCTCTATCTCACTTATCTCTCCTTCCCTCCCTCCCTCTCAAATTTTCTATATCTCCCCCTCTCTCTCCTTTCCTTTCTACTTCTCTCTATCTCACCTCTCTTTCTCCCCCCCTCTCTCTCCCTCTCTCTTCCTTTCACCCACCTTTTCTCTCTACTTCTCACTATCTAACCTATCCCTCTATACATCTTTCTCTCTCCCCCCTCCTTCCCTCTCAATCTCTCCACCATCCTCCTTACCTCTCTACTTTGCTCTCCATGACACATCTCTATCACCTATCTCATTTCTCTCTCTCCCCTTCCCTCTCTACTCTCTTTCTCTCTATCTCACCTCTCTCTCCCTACCTATCCCTCTCTCCTCTCTCTTATCTCTCTCAACTCTCTCTCTCCATCCTACCTCTTCCCCCCTCTCTCCTTCCCTCTATAATTCTCTTTATCTCCTCTTATCTCTATCTACCTAGAACTCTTTCTATTTTTGTCTCACCTCTCTCTCCATCCCTACCTCTCCCTATATCTCTCCTTTCATATTTAATTCTCTCTACCTAGTTGTACCTCTATACCTATTTATCTCTCCCTCCTTGCCTCCTCTCTCTCAATATCTCCACCTTCTTTCCCTCTCTACTTCTCTCTCTATCACCTCTCTCTATCTCTCTCCTCCCTCTCTCCTCTCTCTATCTCCCCCTCCCTCCCCCTCTTTTTATCTCCCCTCTCTCCCTCTCCCTCTTTCTATCTCTCATTTCCCTCTCTCTACCTATCTCTCTCTCGCCTATCTATCTCAATTATCCATCTTTACCTATCCCTCCCTCCTCTCTCTCTTCCACCAAACTTCACTTTACATCTCTGTATCTAACCTACCCATATATACCTCTTTCTCTCTCCCTCTCTCTTTCCCTTTCTCAATCTCTCTACCTTCCTCCTTACGTCTCTACTTCTCTCTATCACCTCTCTCTCTCTCCCCCTTCCCTCTTTACTTTCTTTCTCTCTATCTCACCTCTCTCTCCCTAAGTATCCCTCCCTCCCTCCTCTCTCTATCTCACCTATCTCTCCCTCCCTCCCTACCTCTTCTTCGCTCTCTCCTCCCCTCTCTAATTCTCTTTATCTCCCCCTCCCCCTCCTTACCTACCCATCTCTCTCTATTGCACTCTCTCACCTCTCTCTCTAAATCCTTATCTCTCCCTTGATACCTACCTCTCCATCCATCTCTACTTCCCTCTCTACTTCTCTATATCTCCCCTTCCTCTCTCTAGCTACCTCTCTCTCTCCATCCCTACCTCTGCCTCCATCTCTGCTTCCCTCTATACTTCTCTCTACCTACCTATACCTCTATACCTCATTCTCTCTCTCCCTCTCCCTCCTTCCCTCTCTCAATCTCCCCACCTTCCTTCTTCTCTCTCTAACTTCTCCCTCCCTTCCCCTCTCCACTCTATCTCTATATAAACTCTCTTTACCTACATATCTATCCCTCCCCCATCTTTCTATCTCTCATCTCCCTATATCTCCCCTCTCCCTCTCTACCTACCCCTTCTCTCTGTCTCTGTCTCTATCTATGTCTTTGTCTTTGTCTCTGTCTCTATCTCTGTCTCTGTCTCTATCTCTGTCTCTGTCTCTATCTCTCTCCCTCCTACCCCCTCTCCCCCTCTACCTCTCTTCAGTCTCTTTATCTCTCACTCACTCCCTCTATCTCTCTCCCCTCTACCCTTAACCCTTAAACCCTAAACCCTTAGAACCCTCTACCCTCTATCTCTCTCCCACTCTGTCTCTCTCTGTCTGCCTATCTCTCTCTCTCAAGTCTCTCCCTCCTACCACCTCTCCCTCTCTCAAGTATCTCTCTCACTCTTTCACTCCTATGTCTCTCTTCTCTACCCTTAGCCCTCTACCATCAACCCTTAAACCCTCTACCCTCTATCTATGTCCCATTCGCTCCCTCTCTCTCTCTCTCAAGACTCTCCCTCCTACTCCTTCTCCCTCTCTTAGGAATCTCTCTCTCACTACCTCTATCTCTCTCCCCTCTACCCTTAACCCTAAAATCTTAGCCCTTAACCCTTAAACCCTCTACCCTCTACGCTTAACCCTCTACCCTATATCTCTCCCACTCCCTCCCTCCCTCTTTCACTCTGTCTCTCTCAAGTCTCTCCCCCTACCCCCTCTCCCTCTCTCAGGTCTCTCACTCACTTATTCAATCACTTCTATCTCTCTCCCCTCTACCATTAATCCTCTACCCTCTACCCTCTACCCTCTACCCTCTATCTCTCTCCAACTCCCTCCCTCTTTCTATCTCACTAAATACCTCTATCTCTATCCTTTCTACCCTTAATTCTTAACCCTTAAACCCTTTACCCTATCTCTCTCTCAAGTATCTCCCACCTACCCCCTCTCCCTCTCTTAGGTATCTCTCTCCTAGTCACTCCCTCTATCCTACCCCCCTCTACCCTTAACCCTTAACCCTAAACCCTTAACCCTTAAACCCTCTGACCTTTAACCTTAACCAGCTACCCTCTCTCTCTCAACCTTCTCCCTCCTACACCCTCTCCCTCTTTCAAGTATCTCTCTCACTCACTCACTCCTACGTATCTCCCCTCTACCCTTAGACCCTCCACCCTATACCCTTAACCCTCTATCTCTCTCCCACTCCCTCCTTCCCCCTCTCCCTCTCTTAGGTCTCTCTCTCTCACTCATTCCCTCTATTTCTCTCCTCTCTACACTTAACCATAAACCATAAACCCTTAACCCTTAAACCCTCTACCCTCTGGGATTAACCGTGTACCCTATATCTCTCTCCCACTCCCTCCCTCTCTCTCTCTCTCAAGTCTCTCCATCCTAATGGTTGAGGGATTAGTGTAGAGAGGGAGGGATGGATGGATGGAGATATGGAGGGAGAAGTGAGATAGAGAGAATTAGAGAAGAGGATGGTGAGACAAAGATAAGTGATGGTTGAGGATCCAATGTATAGGGTAGAGGGTTAAGGGTATAGGGGAGATAGACCTGAGAGAGGGATAGGGTGTAGGAGGGAGAGACTTGAGAGAGAGAGAGAGAGGGAGGGAGTGGGAGAGAGATAAAGGGAGGGAGGGTTAAGGATAGAGGGTAGAGGGTTTAAAGGTTAAGTGTTTAGGGTTTGCGATTAAGGGTAGAGGGGAGATAGATAGAGGGAGTGACTGAGAGAGAGACCTAAGAGAGGGAGAGGGGTTATGAGGGAGAGGGTTTTGAGAGAGGGAGAGAGAG
>VCHN02004096.1:0-12632 GCA_007115665.2 Sequoiadendron giganteum
CTTAGGGATGCTCTTTTGAGTATGAGAAGGATGTTTTACTATTGGAGAATTGATTTGATGCATGTAGGAGTGTTGGCTTTAATGCCACTTCCATTAAGTTTTGTAAAGAAAATGTTCTAGAAGCATTAAGGGATTTGTTGGTGCCTCTAGTTGAGGTCTTAAGAACTGCTCCTTTCTCTCACCTAATTTACTGAAAGTCACAAATCTAAATATAGTACTTGTATGGCCATATTGGTAGCACAATGTCATGGTCCACCAAGGTTGGGGCTCTTCATCTTATGATGGAAACTCCTAGTAAGGCTATTTTGGATAGAGCAAGTGAGTTTGAGGTTGGGCACTTCAATGTGACCCAATTTCTCCCTCCTTTGAATATGGAGGATTTTTTTTTTCCTTTCTATATTTGCTCAAGCTCTACTTAAAGGAGGGGTTATCCCCTGAAGTCTCATGTAACTAAACCTAGCACTTATGTTCCATTTATTCTTATACTACTTGAACTAGAAGGAAAACTTAGAAGCCCTAACTATATTATTAACAAATCAACCTCCAATTTGTTGAATTGCCTCATGGGCATGTTTATGGAGGCTAGGATAAATTTTGATAGATTCAAAACTTGACCTAGGAGGAAATGGAAATCCAAACATTTGTTAGAGATCACTATCTTATTGAATGACTTCTTCCTTATCTCTTTCTCTCTTCAAGAAGATTGTTTTCAAACCCTAAAGTGTGGACCATAGTTGCTTTGTGATTTGTTCCTCTTCCTCAAGAAGTAGGAATTATTTATGGATCTAAACAAACTTGGATTTGAAAATTTCCTTGTGTGGAATAGACTACATAGCTTATTATCAATGTATTAGGATAAGGAAATGTGAACTATCTATAGATATTTAATATACCCCATGCTCCCTTCGAGTTGCTTTTAGTGTTTTACTCAACTTCCGATCATGCCTGATAATTTTGAAAAGCCTCTCGCTAGTCTTTCAATGCCCTCAACTAAAGGCCCCACATGTCACCAAAGCGCTAATCGAAGGGGAGTTTCCCTTCCCTTCTCTTTCGGATCTTGACTACCTACCATGTAGCCTTCGCTCATGTGAACTTTTGATGGACCCATCAAGCGGTGTCAATAACAGAGACGTTGCCACATGTCTTCTCATCACAAGTTCTCATCAAAGGATGAGGAGAATGAACTACGGGTTTCGAAATGCCACCAGATGTTCCTTCGACGTAGCTGTATAGAAAGGGAAAAGTGGTGAAATCACCAGGCTACCAGACTGCCACATGCTCTAATAGCTTTCACTAAGGGGCAACACTTGTTCACATAGTATTGATCGGGACCACTGCCATCTTTTTGCAGAGGATGTATTTGGCTAGCGAGTGACTAGATTCATGATCGAGAATCTTTCTATTACAATGGCCATAATGAATCATTGTTGAAAGCATTATGATTCATGATGGCTATCTTTCTGCAATCTTCAAGCGGTGGATACCCTTGGATATATATAATACTTCTCTTGTGAAGTTAAAAAAGGATTTTTCTTCCTTACTAGTTAGTAAGCGGTTGAAGTAGCAATTGCAGAGCTGATTATTGCTAAGTTTGAAATATCTATAGAAGGATTAGGAAGACACCAGGCCTTTATTTTGTTTGATAATTGTAAAATATTCACAAACTGTGCCCTTGTAATTTGGTTTTTTTGTCTCTTAACTATTGATAATTCTATACAGTGTTGTTTCTGAAATAGTTTATTTGCAACTTCCATAATTTGAATAGAATGTTGATTTGGGACCATGTCCTCAACTCTTTCCTTTCAATATAGCTTTGTGCAAATTATTTTATGTCATGAAATAAACTATTCAGGTCTTCCCCTTTTATCATCTTTATTTAGAGCATAGAATATTGTTGAACAAGCCCTTAGATTACATCTATAAGATAGGTCTATCATGCTTTATATCTAAGTCTTGGTGCATCACCCTAGTTAGATCCTTTTATTTTATATTTTCTTGCTTTTTCTCATTCAAAACCCTAGTTATAAAAGAAGTTGACTTATTTAAAATCTAGAGGTCACTCAGTTTGGTGCAATAGGTCCCCCCTAAAGCTGAGTTTCCCACAAGAGGCTGTTACCTTGCCAACTTTTGGCATCAACAAGTTTTTTTCTTGGCACACTTGGGTGGACACCAAAAAAATATGCTTAAGCTTTAAGCTAGTACATGAGCCATCGACCTATCACAAGATCCCAAACAGTAAACAATATTGGTTTGTTGGTACCTCCATTAGGATCAATACCAACTAGAACCCATCATAGAAACATGTTGAACCCCCCACCAACTATGTTGCCTATCGCCAATCAAAATTATGTGGCTTGGGACATCGGGAGTCCTCTTGTTGCCCTAGTAGCACCTGCCATTTGGGCCCCCATTCCGGTCTCTACCCTCAATTTTATTCCTAAATTTATTGGAGATGGCTCGAGAACACCATCTGAACATCTACAAGATGTTGTAGATGTGTGTTTGGTGCATGGAGTAACAGATGGAAACATAGCACTGAGGTTGCTCGTAGCCTCTTTTAGAGGAACACCATCAGATTGGTATCACACTCTACTGACTAACTCTATTGACACATGGGATCAACTCAGAGACCCCTCTTTTGAGATTCTCAAATGATGGTGATAGATATTCTCAACATGATGAGCTAGAGATCATCAAGCGGGCCCCGTATGAGGCCCTAACTGACTTCAACGCATGGTTCCACATAACTTGGCAAAGAGTTCAAGCTAAAATTCACCCACCACTTGACTTGGCATTGATGTTTTACCTGAAGTCCATCAACGCTAACATTTCCATGATGATTCAATCCCTTGGTAGAACCACATTATCAGATGCATACAACATAGCGGTGAAGGTAGAGAACAATCAGATCGATCTGGGAAGCTGCCACCTTGACCCATCATGCCTATATTCCCCGAGATGTGAACTTCCTCCGAGGTGATGCCACCTTCTGTACTAGCTGCTCCTCCTCAATATATGTACACATATGTAAGCGCACCTCAGAGCATCGCACCTGGTTCCTTGAAGGATGATATGAGTGACATAAAGGCAATGTTGCAGGCTATGGACAATGAAATAACCATCATCA
The DNA here is from genome assembly GCA_007115665.2 of Sequoiadendron giganteum. Taxonomy (NCBI): domain Eukaryota; kingdom Viridiplantae; phylum Streptophyta; class Pinopsida; order Cupressales; family Cupressaceae; genus Sequoiadendron; species Sequoiadendron giganteum. Next base: position 3,128 of record VCHN02004096.1, read on the forward strand.
AGCATAATCAGGCCGCTCCTCCAAATCCAACCTATTAGAGTTATAAGGGTGGAAGGCCCTCTTACCAACAAAATCAGTTCCAAAAAATGCTCGCACAAATCCTCAAGCACCAACAACAAGTCAAATAGTACCGGTACCTACTCTATTTCCAAATGCCAACCTAAGCTCAAACAAAGAGCTAACTGCAGGGAAAAACAATTTGATCAATGACAACAACCCTTGGTGTTTCCCTTGTGGTGATTCACATATGCCCTAAAATTGCCCACGCGACAATCAACAATAGAAGGTAGTAGAGTAGCACAACCAAGGCTTGATTTCAAACAATGGGGGCTATGTATATACCTCCCCACAAATGGGAAATGTGGTACTCACCACTTGAATGCAAGGAATGTCACTCGAACAAGAGATTGATATAGCTCCCGACCATGCCCTCTTCTCATGGATGGAAGGAGAGGAGGCGGTGTTCACCTTCAAACCATCCACTTTCTAAGTTCTGGATGTGTAGTCTAATTACAACACATTCTCTGAAGGGAGACCCATCGATGAAATAGTCGACCCGTAATTGGTCAGTTGATAGTCTGAAAATTATCCTGACTGCCAGGCTAGTGGCCCTCTGACAGTGACACAAAGCCTTCAACAAAAGAAGAACATAATCACTAGAGCTAAGGAGAAAAAGCAACAGAGTATGCCACAGTTGGATGTGGTAGAGCAATTAAAGAAATAATCCGCTAACATTTCCTTGTGGGAAATCCTAGCTATGTCAGAACAAAATACACTATTACAAATGGCTCTTCAAGAAGACTCGATCGCAAAACCAAAGGAGCAATCATTGGAGGAGGAAACTACTGAATATTTTCAACTGACCAAAGTTCTTGCAAATACTGGGGAAGAAGGCCCTAAGGAATATCTTGAAGAAAAATCAGCATTCAGAATCGGTGAAGAAAAACCAAAGTCGAGGCTGTTTCTCTTAACCCTTATTGTGGGTAAGAAATTACTGCATAATTCCATGATTGACTCTAGCGCCAGCACCATAATCATGCCCAAGCTAATAGCTGAAGCATTGGGATTAAGCTATGAACCTTTGAATAAGGGATTCATGCAACTCGATGGTAATATGGTAAATACTATGGGGATCATTAAGGACTTTCCGCTAACTTTGTTTATCTGCTCGAATATCACAGTCAAGCAAGATACTATGATCATTGATATCCCTCCAATTTTTGGTTTATGCTTGTCCAGAGAATTCACTTCGAAGCTAGGTGGGTACCTTTCTTTAGGTTGGTCACATATAAGGACCAATCATGTATCCAAAATGAAACTAGAGTCTGAACCATTGCATCCTGAACATGTTGCAGCTAAAGCTAGGGCAGTCTTTGAATCAACTCACACTTCCATAACCAAGGAGGAGATGTATTGCACAAAGCTTTTAGAAGATGAAGAAATCACCGAAGATTAGACCAATTAGGAGGAGGTTCTCCTAAGCGAGTTTATTGAAAAATATCCTTTCAACAATTATCATGCCACTGGACTAGAAAATTTTGTCATTTATGATGAGGATCAAGCAATCTCAAAACTGGTAGAAAAACCCAAAGGCTTTTCGATGACCGAACCATGGTTGCTACATTCCGATGGTGCAAGATACAAGATCGGTATAGAAGCTAAAGTATACTTAACTTCCCAAAGTAGCAAGGATACAATAATGTCCCTCCGACCCCATTTTTCTTGTCCTAGCGACAAGGTTGAATGCGAAGGCCTCATAATAATTTTGAGCATGATAGAGAAAATTGACATCAAGGAAACAAATCGGTTTGGGATTCTTGAACTTATCAAAAACCAAGTTTAGAAGGATGGTCATACAAGATCCTCTAAAGGAAAGCTTTGGGACCTGATTAAGAGGTTTGGAACTTTCAATATTCAAGTTTTTCCTCAAGAACAAAATGATGATACGAAAAGCTTGGCCAAAATCAGATCTCAATCTGAACTGGTACTAGACTGAACGTACAACCAATGCTCCAAGCGAATGATACTCCAACTCACAATACTAGGGGATGTAAAGAGTTGGCAAGTATTTGACAGTGTTGAACACATTGCCTTGGTCAACTTGCAACTAGGAGAGGTCACAAAATGATTCCAATCATGGATGAACGAAAGCAAGGACAAACAAGAAGCGCAGTAGGAACTCCATGAATTTTCAAGGAATTTGGTCACTTGAGAGGGTCCCCCTTTTGGCAATACTAAAAATAATAAGAGAAATTTTGTAGCAATTGAAAGTGATTATGCCCATAGTCAAATCATAAAGTTAAATAATCCTAAAGTCAGAGGGAGAATCGTACATCAAGATGAAGAAGGATATACACATTTTTCAAAAGAAAATGAACAATTGTTGGCTTGGTCATATGAAACATTCAGAGAATAAAATCCCGACATCATCTAGTTGGCATTTCAGTTAGAGAGAGAGGCTGAATCAAAATATCAAACCAAAGGTTTAGAGAATCTCAACACTAAAGTTTCAATCAAGCCCAACATTCAGAATTTTTGCCTCATTCCGGTCCAAGAGAGTCTAAGCCAAACACCAATGGGGAATTATCACTCACCTCCCTCTATGGAGTCAATTTTATGTGACATAGCAGGTGCAAGCATGTTGTCCCTATTTAATGACTATTTAGACCAGAGGTTGGATGGAAAGGGTCTGGTGGTAATATCCAATCAATAGGAATCAAGAACTAACAAGCACGGGAAATCTGATGGTAAGAAGGGTCTGCCCATAATCATTCAAGCAACACTAGGTGTTCAAATAAAAGAGCGTAGAATGAAAAACGTAAATGATTTCCTATTAGGGGAATTCAATTTGAAATTCTAAAGCTCGTTCAAACAATCCTACCATGTAAATATGTAATTAGTGTGTTTGTTTCTTCTCTGTTCTTTTGTTTGTTCGACTGGTCTTACTAAATCAGTGATATAGGACAAACTTACAATGCAATATAGAGAATAATACATATTCCAGAGGGGTTAATAAATCAAAGCAACAAGGCATAGATGTTTAACACAAGCTACATTTTCATTATATTTATATACTATGAAGAGTACAATAGCAAAATGGCCCTAAGGCCACACTTCAAAAGACTATATACTCATATCGTGGAATCCTTTTCTAGGCTATATACAAAAACTAACAAAATTTCGGTCTTAATGCAGCAAGGGAGAAAATTTTCAGTCTTGCATTGGAGGAACAACATCAACATCATCTGATACCACCTCATCCTCGATTTCACTAGTAGCACCATCTAGAGCAGCATTGGCAGGTGGTGGGGGGAACACCGAGCTCTTGAAGTCAGTATACCAGTCAATATTATAGAACAACACCACATTGTAGATCTAGAGCAGAAAGTAACAAGCACGAGAAACCTTCTGGCAATGGGCTTCTTGTGACTGAAGGTGAAAACTGCTCAGAATCAACAACCATCGAATGAATGCATCCTCTTGAACAAATCGACGAAGTTCTCTCATAGTTGGTATGTTGTCAAAGGTGCATGTGCTAACACCTCTCCAAGGCCATTCAGGTACTTCTTCAGAAATATTTCTATCACCAATCGGATGATAAGTGGCTTAGGGACTTGAATCTCGAGCAATGATGCCACAAAGTGTGAGCTCACGTCAGTATTTACCGTATAATTTTCCTCGTATTCGAGGCAGTCATGACCAATGACCCATTTCATAGCCACAATGGCCAAAGAATGTTTATTCTTCATCATCCTTTTTAAATGCCTAGTCGAAATCTCACCAAGGAAAGCCATTTGTGGTTTAGGAGAGGTCAACCTCATGGCGGTGTCCATGGTGTGAGATACTATATGACTGTCAGGCATAAATCCTATGCAAAGAATCTAAATTCAAAATCTATGCTAAATACTACACAAATTGCAATTACCAGATGCTAAGTCAATCGCCTAATGAGGATTCTACTAAAACTCGCTAAGTTAATCTCCCTATTGATTAGACACCTATTTATAGAAGCAGCAGGGATAAGCATGATAATCCACATACCATAAGAATGAGGTTAACCAGGTACTACCTTGAATACTACACCAAGGCTCACTCAAATTTTTCACCAAGTTGCGATTGGAAGTATGATTTGATGCAGGCAAGCTAATTAATTAGCACAAGTTGTTGGCAGCATTCGGTGGTAGCCTTTTCAGTCGAACGATCAGGTGTCATCCTTCTGAGTGTTCCTCAAAGCACGAGAAAAGATATAGATCTATGTGATGGTTTTCTCCTACTTTGGCATAATCATTCTGTTCAGGATATTAATTTCCACAACATACAATGCCTAACCTACTTTCAAATCAACTGGCTCAATTTCCAAGAAAAATCGCATCGAGGGCTGCGAGTACTTTAGGTCAACATGGAGTCTTGTCATTTCAAAATAGCAGGTATTCTACTTTGCATAAACCCAAGGGTCAACAATACATGCCAAATTTAATGTAGGAAAAGCAACCGTTATCTACCACTCAGAGGAGGACAAAAAAGCTAAGGATTGCATGCGATTGTTTGAAAAGGAAAAAAGGGATTTTATATACAAGAACTATCTAGAAAATTTTGAACTGTAGAGTTACTAAAATAAAAATAGAAAAATTTCACAAGTTCAAGAGAAAAATGGCATCTGCTATCCCTAAAGTAACCCAGAACCCATAGATGAATGAATCAAGCCAAGTATCTCAAAGCTTAGTCAACATGATAATCAACACACCTATGGTCAATATCTTCAAGGAACAGAAATCCTATTCTACCCCAGGGATTCTAGATAAACCAAAATGGGCTCGCAGATGAGCAACTAAGAAGGGTAAAATCAAAGATGCTAGTCTGATAAAGGAAGAGTGGGATAATATCTATGATCATGTCCTCAAGACTAGCCCTAAAGGTCTTAGGGAAGTTGCAATTGCAAGGATGAAGAAACCCCAAGAAAACCAACTACCATTCAAGTAATGGAAATGAAGACTTCCCCAATATATGGTCCCCTATGTACCCCACTTCCCAGAGATGATTCACGAAAGTGTTTGGCGCTTCAATTTGGTGACTAGCACCATTGAAGGAAGGAAATTAAGAGTCGTGCTAACCGCAGAGGCTCTTAGGAACATGTTGTATGATGAGGTAAAAATAACCTCATCATAATAATACCAAAAAGTCCTAGTCATATGTGCACAATCCTCATCCTCTGCCAATTAATTAAACTTTAGGAGAAATAATTGTTTATCTTTAAGGAAAATTGTACAAACTTTATTTCTTATGATTAATTGAAGTATTTTACCAATATGGATTTAATGGGTTGTTTCAAAGTGTTTTGTAGGTTAATAGTTTGACATTATGTGGCAGCACATGCTCCAGAAAAGTTGAAGATAGGCGCTTGAAGACAACTCCTGAACTATAGGATAATGGACCAGAATTTTAGTCGTTGTTAGTTTTTATTTCAGTTATGTTTTAAAGTTCAAAATACTTTATGGCTTGACTTGAGCCTCTCTAATACGAATGTAATGAGTGCTTAAAGTTTTTTGAAATCTGTTAAAGACTTTTTCAATGGTCGTTTACGCCATCTGAAATTTAGGATTTAGTTAGAAGTTTTTCTATAAAAATGTAATCTCCAAAAACAAAAGATAATGAGAAATATAGTAATGCTATGTTGTCAACTTGTCTCCTAAAGTTCTATGAATAAAGAGATTATTACGTATCATTTCCTGAGTTATGGAGTTAAATTATTTTTAATGGAAGATTCCTCAACCTAGATGTGTATGTGACCTGAGAATGAACGTAGTAGCCTGCGAGCTAGCCACTCAAGGGAGGATATCTTAGATAGATAAGTAATTTCCTTTATGTTGTTTTTGTTGCATGGATAATAATTATGTAGAAAATCGTTAAGTCTGTTGTTGTCACGTGTTTGAAGTTCCGAAGAACTCTTTGTCTTTCATTATCACAAGTTACTTGTTGCAACTGTTAGAATCTTAACTATTCAACAAGATGTTTCATGGTTTTTTTACTAGTTTTTCCACTTCCGTAGTTTATCAGGTATTTAAAGTTTACACATTTCTATGCTTTCTAGTTTAGTTATCATGCTTTCTAAGTTAGTTATCTTATGTATTCTAGTTTAATATTTTGAGTTTTCTTAGAATAAGTTGTTTTCTAGTTAAGTAGTTAGACAACCTTAGATTAGCATTAACTTCAGTTGTCTTTAAGAAACCAAAAAATCTAAAAGAGTTAATCAAGTTGTCTTCTATTGCAAACTACCTCCAAGGACACTTCCCAGTCAACTTATTGATGTTTATATTCTAGATTAATGGGACCTAATGACAACCTATCAATTTTTGGCGCTATTGTCGAGGATACATAGCCTTCTTTCTTAAGTGTTAATAGGAGACATTTTGAATACCTCATTTTAGGCCAAAATACCACCTTTGGCTTCCTTTTATGCATGGTTAGGAAAAGAGGCCCTCATGGATGATTTATACCAAAGACCCCCCAAAAATACATTCCAATCATACATAGGGAGGCCCAAAGCTCAGACAACCACTCTGTTAAAATAATTACTTGAGCCTAATCCACCAAAGGATTTTCACTATTTACCTGAAGATCACCTGGTAGAACAACCTATCATAGAGGAAATTACCTTTGAGGACCAGATTCCTTTGAACATCATGGGAGATCATAGGGCCGAACCTAACCAGCATAATGCCAACCGTAATGAAACTCATCCCTCTCGAACGTTTACGTATCCTATTACTTTGGATGCATATGATGATACTATGATGAAAAACATTTCCCTAGCTTTCCTTCCAACTTTTTGTGGGTTGTCCTCAGAGGAACCAAACAAATTTCTTTTCAAATTCAAGGTCCTTTGTCAAACTTACGACTATAAAAATGATAACCAAAAGCTAAATTTGATTCCTTCTACTTTGAAGGATTTGACCATGCATTGGTTTATGGGACTAGGTTATGGGAGTATTACATCTTGGGGGGAAATGGAGAATGTTTTCTTGAAGAAATACCAGAGTTATTGTTGGGTGAGTGATCGTAAGGAAGAGTTGTTTAAACTTAGACAAAATGAGGATGAGAGTCTAGAGGACTATCTAGATAGGTTTATTTTCTTGTCTAAAAGATGTAGAGAAGAGGCTATTAGTGTTGAGATTCTCAAGACTATATTTCTTAAGGGACTCGATGACGACGCTGGAAGAAGTCTTGATCTAATGGGAAAAGGTGACGTGTCTCAATTATCCCTTGAGGAAATATGTGAGTTGTGTCAGAATTTCTCACATACTCATGGAGGAATCTGTAAAACTAATATTTTTACAAGGTCTAACGAGATAGGTAAGCTCCACGAAGAAATAGAAAATATCAAAACAAACATACTTGTTCAACTAAACACTACATTAGATGACATACAAGCAAAGACACGTAACCCTAAGACCTTGCCAATCTATTGTCCTAGGTGTCGAAACAAACATCTATTGTGCGAGTGTCCCTTAGACAAGGTTAATGTTGGTCAACTATAGAGAAAAACCACCCTACCAACCAATGTGAGCTTCTTGCTGAACTCAAGAATACAAAGAAAAAAAATGCTCAAGTTAAAGAAGAGATAAATGTGCTAAACCTATGCCAAGGAGGTAAATTTTCTTATGGACAAAATTCCAACCCTGCATGGAGACCACAAAACAACTAGGCTAGTAATCAATGGAATCCATCTTGGGATCAACCACTACCTCCACAACCTAATTGGGGATCCCCTGAATGGGAAAATCAAACATGGGGAACTCAACAGTGGCCAAACCAATCACAACAACAATGGTACCCACAACATACTGCTCCCCAATGGAATCAAGGAGAAAATAAATTTTATACTGGTCCTAGGAGGAATCAACAAAAAAATTTGTTACGGCCATCTAAGAACCCTCCTCTGAATGAATAGGTAAATCAACCTCATCTTCCAACACAACCACTTCCCAATCTTAAGAACAATCGACATAATACATTGGTCTACTCTACTGAACAAGATAATGTTATTGGACTTAATGCAATACTTTTTGGAAATGTTTAGTTGTGCTCTGGCAGAACACTTCAACCACCAACCATCGAAGAAACTGTGGATGAACCTATGCCTAAAATTCCTAAGAAGGATATGCCACCCAACCATATCACTCCCACCAATAATACTAAGCCTCCTTCAACAATAGGAATTGCTGACTTACCTCAGGAGGAGGAAGGTCAATCTCTGGCTAAACATAGAAAGGATACAGCTCCAAAAGAGAAAACTCAAGTGCCATTTATGGAATGCCTAAAATCAACAACTCTGAAAGATACTCTAGAAATTTCTTTGACTTTTGAAACTGCATTAATTCAAGAAATCAAACAACTACAAATAGAGGTTCCTTTGCTGCAGGCAATAAAGGAAATTCTTGAGTTAAACCAGCTAATCAAATAGTTGTGTATTAAAACACCGGGGAGGAAGCCAAAGAAATTAAATACTATGCACATTGATGGCTATTTAGCTGACTTTTTGTCTGGGAAGACTGTCACTCCAAAATATGATAATCCTGGGAGTCCACTTATAACTGTCACAATTAATGATGTAGCAATACCAAATGCATTAGTGGATTTAGGAGCATCTATTAACGTGATGACTCTGGATGTGATGGAAAAATTAGGTCTTACTGATTTACATCCCACAACCACAGTCTTACAAATGGAAAATCAGTCTATAGCCATTCTAAAGGGCATTATTAAAAATGGTCTTGTCAAAGTTGATGGATGGGAATATCCATTTGACTTCCAGGTAATCCAGTCACTTACGCCCAAAGATAGCTATCCAATAATTCTTGAAAGACCATGGTTGGAAACTGTTACTGCTAAGATTGATTGTAGAGAAGGGGGAATGACCATTTCTCATGTTCTAGACAGTAAATGTTTATTCTTGTACCCTCCTACTAAACCCACCGAACATAATAAGGTCTAGGTTGATGAACCAAAATTATCTAATGGTCAAGACAGTTTGGCCTCCTTAGCCATGGTAGTGATTAAACAACATGAAGAGGAATTAGAGGATGAGTTAGTAGATGATGTTGCACACATTGCTATAGGCTCGTGAAATGAGGAAATGATGGATGCTCCAAAATTTTTGGGACAACCAATTGATATAAGTGGGATGGAACAAAGTTACACTACGATGGGAATGCCTTGTCCTTTGGCCAATATGATTCCTAGAATGAGTCATTTCTTTGAGGATATTACTAGATTTCACTGACATATACCTCATATTTTTCCTCTCAAAAACTTGTTGCGACCAATACATATTGACACTTCGGCTCATCCTGGAATGAAATCGATTATGTTATTGCTGAGAAAAACCTTGAACATCAATAGTTGGCTAACAAAAATACAAGATGATAAATTATTTAATGTGTTAGTAAAGAGGTCTCAAGATTTTGCTTGGGACTCTACAGACATGAGGGGAATTCACCTGAGTGTT
>VCHN02001158.1:0-24890 GCA_007115665.2 Sequoiadendron giganteum
AAAGGGATCATTTCACAATAGCTTGAGTAAAACCCAAAATGTATGAGAACTGGTTCACTCTGATTTATGTGGACCCATGTCTGTACCTTCCAAGGCAGGATTTCTATACTATGTCATATTTATAGATGACTTCTCTAGGAAAACCTGGATCTATTTCCTTAAGTGTAAAGAGTCAATAGAAATCCTCAAAAAGTTCAAAGAGTTCAAAGCCCTTACTGAAAACTCCTCCGGGAAGAAAATAAAAATCTTGAGGACAGACAATGGGAAAGAATACACCTCTGAAATTTTTAAGGAATTCTGCACGAGTGTTGGAATTAAGAGGGAGTTCACAGTTGCCTACAACCCTCAACAAAATGGGGTTGCTGAAAGGAAAAATAGAACCATTGTAGAAGCTGCTAAAGCAATGTTGCTTGACCAAAACATTGAAACTTCTTTCTAGGCAGAAGCCTCTAGAACTGTTGTCTACATTCAAAATAGATGTCCTCATTCTCATCTAGATAACAAAACTCCTAAAGAAGCTTTTACTGGCATAAAACCTGATATTAGTCATTTTAGGATTTTTGGTTGCCCTGTCTATATTCATGTGCCCAAAGAGAAGAGATTCAAACTAGAACCTTCCGGAAAGAAAGGGGTATTTGTGGGATATAGTGAAACCTCCAAGGCCTACAGGATATTCGTACCCGGGCAAAAACAAATTGAATTGAGCAAAGATGTCATCTTTGAAGAAGACATTGCATTCAAAAAGGCAAGAAGTTCTAGTGAGATAGAAACCTATTCCCTTAGAGTATTAGAAGTGGAACCTGCTCCTGAGATTCAGAGGGAGTATCCTAAGAAAATGCCAAATGAACTTCAATCTACTTCAGATGAGAATACAAATGACAACAGTAGAAAGAGGCCACTTTGGGCTAGAAAGATGATCAAAGAAGCCGAAAATCTTGCAGCACCCAAAGGAACGTTTAGGGAAAGTAAAAGACCCAAACGATTCTTAAGCTATGTTGCTCTAATGAATAACATCATAAAGTCAAAACCTGACAGTGTTACAGAAGCCTTCAGACATCAAGTATGGAAGGACGCAATGACGGAAGAATATCAGTCCATTCTAAAGAATGATGTATGGGATATAGTGCCTAGACCAAATGAGAAATCTGTTGTCTCTTCTAAATGGCTCTTCAAAATCAAACATGTTGCTGATGGCAATATAGAAAAACATAAGGCACATTTTGTGGCAAGAGGTTTTTCACAAAAGGAAGGCATTGATTATGAAGAAACATTTGCACCTGTTGCCCGTTACACATCCGTGAGAGCAGTGTTAGCCATTACAGTAGCTAAAGGCTAGAAGATCCACCAAATGGATGTGAAAACTGCCTTCCTAAATGGAACCATTGAAGAGGAAGTCTATCTAGAACGGCCTCAAGGTTTTGTGATACATAAACCTGACTCACATGTATGCAGACTAAAGAAAGCACTCTATGGACTGAAACAGGCTCCCAGGGCCTGGTATGAAAGAATTGACAGCTACCTCTTGGGACTAGGATTTTCCAAGAATGATGCAAATCCAAATCTTTACTTTAAGTTAATCAAAGGTGATATGTTAATAATTATTTTATATGTTGATGACCTGTTGATAACAGGAGAAGATCACCTCATTGCTCAAGGAAAGAAGGATCTAACTTCAGAGTTTGACATGAAAGACTTGGGCATCTTACACTACTTCCTAGGTTTAGAAGTATGGCAGAAATCAGATGGCATCATACTAAACCAAGGGAAGTATACTATTGATATTCTAAAGAGATTTGGAATGTTGGATTGTAGACCCATGGCTACACCTATGGAAACCAACCTTCACAAACTAAAAGAAGCAATAGCAGAATCTAAGTGTGCAGATTCCACTCTATATAGACAAATGATTGGATCTTTGATGTACCTAGTTAACACCAGACCTGATATTTGTTATGATGTGAATGCCCTAAGCCAGTTCATGTGTGAGCCAAAGGAAATTCACCTTATGGTTGTGAAACATATATTGAGATATCTTCAAGGCACTATTGGATATGGCCTTCTTTACAAAAAAAATCAACTAGATCTACATGGATACTCTGATTCAGATTGGGTTGGAAGTGTAACCGATCGGAAAAGCACATCAGGATGTTGCTTCAGTTTGGGACCGGCTATGATCTCTTGGATCTGCAGAAAACCGTCTTCAGTAGCTCAAAGCTCGACAAAAGCTAAATACATTGCAGCCTCTATGGGGGCAAGAGAAGCAATATGGCTCTGGAAATTGTTTGTGGGACTCTTTGGTGAGCCCTTGAATCCTACTATCATTCATTGTGATAATCAGAGTTGTATCAAACTCTCTGTAAATCCAGTATTCCATGATAGATTAAGTACTTTGAGATCCCCTACCATTATGTAAGAGACATGGTAGAAAGGAATGTGATCCAGTTGGAGTATATTAGGACAAATGATCAAACAGTAGACATTCTCACCAAACCTCTCTCTAGAATCAAGGTAGAACACTTCAAGAAGAAGCTTGGTATGGTTGAAGTGTAATTTGATATTATGTTTAAAATTCAAAATTGTTTAGAAGTTGTACTAATATATTTAAAGATGTTTAATGTGTAAACTCTTATGTCATGTGTGTGACTCCATGACCTTATGGGCCCGCTCCCCCTGTGTACATTATTGAAAGGTGACGATTTTTCTAATAATGAACACTTGTATGTGACATTATAAAGTGACGACTCTACAATGATGAGTTGAACTATCATGATAGATATCATGTGACTTGATATCTGTGGGCATGTCATGATAGTATCTCTTGGACACTTTGATGGATATCATGGGACTTGATGTCATTTGAAGATCATTGTGATCCTTAAGAGATAATCATGGTGGATAATTATATATCCATGGATATGCCATGAATTATTATGGTAGACATCATGTGACTTGATGTCAGTGCACATACCATAATGAAGATGTGATTATGAAGAATGTCATGTGACTTGACAATATTGAGAAAAACATATCATATCTTCGATATCACGTGTGAAGGTGATATCTCCACTTATTTGATTTGGAATATCTTCCCTAGCTAAGAGGGAGTGTTGATTTAAGATAGCTTCGGTCAAATATAAATGATGATTGCATTCATGCATCATCATCATTTATATTTAACCAAATTGTTCTTAAAATATAAAACCATCAAATAAGTTATTCGAATTTCAGATGATGATGATCGAATGGATAAAATCGGAATTCATATTAGAAGATTGTTGTTTGTTAAATACACGCATCTTAGTCTATGGATAACACCGAATGGTTTCGGTTGTTAAGGGAACCCGCGCGCCCAAGGGACACGTCCCATGAGCGGACATGTCTCCACCTTGTGGAGACACGTCCTCTCATGAGACGCGTCTCTCCTTGAGGCGTGTCTCCCTCATATAAATGGGACTTCATTCCCTTATTTGCAAGACATCGAAATTGATAATTGTTCTGCAATCAGCACATTTAATATAAAAGAAATAAATCGGACTTAGAATTCTAGAACAGAATTTCACACTTAGAATTTCCATAGGTTTTTTAGGCTCCAAGTTTGATAAGATTTGATTACATTTTCAATATGGACCATTTTCTAGAATAATCTATACTTTGACGGTTTGACTCAAATTATTTCAGCTGTAACTTTTACTTGAAGAAAATGTCTTGTTGCATTAACTTACCTGGCAACCACTGGCTGTGGCTTAAACCTGTCTTCTGGATCACTGCACAGAGTAAAATTGTCATAAACTACACACGCTCTTCCATGAACCAGCAAAAGGAAGTGAGAAATGAAAAGGTTCCACAAACCATAATACTTCATATGTAACAACTGCATACCAATAGCAGCAATCCTTTGGCCATCTTGAGACTTTTAGTTTACTTGAATAAAATACCTTTGGACACAAACGACTGCATCCACTTTGTTAGAGCGTAGCATCTCCATAGCAATAGTGGTCACAATACCTGTCCACTGTGCTCCTAGAATACCAACCAACCACCCATTCAGTAAAGATACCAAATTACAAAATAAACTGCAGACAATTTCCTAGGGAAAAGTTAGTTGCAATAAATTACAAATTGAACCATAACATTAATATGGGCACCATAGTTCAATATCTGCACATTGTCAATGCTAATTGGAAATTTTCAACAAACCCTGTAAATTAACAAAGATATGTCACGTTCATAATTTTCCACATAAATAAATTTTCAGATTAATATGACTCTGGTTACAGTTCTTATTGGCAATCATGCTCTCTATATGTGAACAAATTTATGATTTCTCAGTACTTTAATGATTGTTTGCATCTCTCTGCTAGAATACTCTTAATTCTACACATCAGATGTTTTGTCTCCTGGATTACTCCTGCGATCCAAATTTAACTAAGAAAAGTGGAAGTATAACCTTATTTTTGGATAAGTTGGCACATCCTTTCAAATCTCATGTGTATGAAGCCAATAGACTACCACAAGCTGTTTTGTCAGATTATTTATGTATAGGAGAAAATTGATAGTAAGCACCTTATTTGCATCTATCTCTGTATATTTTTGGATCCTTTTTCAGTCCATCAATAAAAGAAGTTTTGGAAAATGTTGATATTTTTTTCATTAGATTTTTTTTTTTGAAATTGTAGTAGATATCAAAATTACCACAACATTTGTCTTCCTCATTGGGCTCTAAAAAATATATATAACAATCTGTGTTGATCCATCACAAGTCAAATTTATAAGAAAAGTAGAAAATATAAAGGATAGTCAATCCCACTTGAGATGAGACTTGCATCTTTTAATAAATTGGCAAGTGTCTTCCAATTGGCATAGTCAAAACAGAATGGCAAACATTAATATTGAAAAATACACGTTAATCCATAAGTGGATGATCCAAGTCAATTCAGTAACTGCTTAGCAGAGAAAAAGTCAATTCAAAGGAAATATAGCAACATGTGAAAAATCATACAGATGCCTTCTTACTTGCCATTCGGTTAGTATTCATAATCATCTATGATTAATAATTTAATAATGAACAATTGTGGGATATACAGAAAACTCAAAAGTAATTGTAAATGTAATCAAATCTTTATCAAATAGGATCCTAAAATCTAAGAATAAACTAAGGTCTGAAATTTGTGTGAGAAATTCTAAGTCAAAGACGATTTTCAGATTTCTTCTCTTAATGCCGAATGTACTGATTGCAGAACATTAATAAATTTCGATGTTTGCATATCAAGAGTGGAACTCCCTTTTGTATGTAAGGAGACCCGCCTCCAAGGGATGCGTCTCTTGAGAGGACGTGTCCCTTTGGGCGCGCGGGCTTCCTTTACAACCGATTATCATTCGGTTAAACAAACTTAACACATATACCCCCTCACACATGGCGGATATATATTATATGAATTCCGATTTTATTCAATGTGAATTTCGAACATCATTTATTTAAATTCGATTTTATACATGCATTATAAAATTCGATTTTACTTATTTCTAGAAATATTAAATATGAAGAGCAATTGATCTTATATAAACGATGATGATGCTTATAGCAATCATCGTTTATATCTGACCTAAGCTACCATTCATCAACAGTAATGACTATGAAGACAGCCTCCAATTTTCCATCAGGGAATAGGCTCCATGGAAGTTTCATTTTCATAAAGGCAATCAATACATTCACTTTTCCATGGACCACCAATGCATTCAAATTTCATTAATTATAAAAAGGAATATAATTGCTGCATCTGGCTACCCTACCAATAGCTCCTTCCCCTGCTACCATGATTCTGAAGCCGATCACCCCTTCCACCTCCTCCCACCAAGCCTCACCTACCTTGAGGCAAGCCTGGAAGAGCCCTATTTACAAGTTGAGTTGGTGGGGCAGCTTCCCTGTGATTTTTCTTAGCTCTACTGTCAGCAGCAGTATCACTGCTTACAGAAGCATTTCATTTCATCCCAGCAGCAGCTGAGGTCATGGTTACCACAAGCTTTAAAGATTCTTTCCAAGAAAGGTTTATTTTCTTATCTCCAATGAAAGTCAGAGACTTTGAATGAAGTAGCTGAGTCACGACCAATATATTATTGTAGGCTTTTAAGGCAGTAGCTATATTTTGTTTCTTCAATTTTACCCTCACCTTGGAAGCAGCATCCTTAGCAGCCTCCATGCTCTGAAGAGAAGCCCTTGGAAACAAAAAGAAGCAAAACCCCATGTTGAGAAGAATATTGTAAGTGTGATAAAGATTTTGAAACCCTAAATTACCATAAACCCTGAAACAGCCATCTCTCCCAAATACCTAAAACCCTTAGTGTGGCATTATTCCTCTCTGATCGAAGTCTACAACCACAATGAGTAACAATTGTTTTTTTAAATAAATATATACATGCACCTGTAATATGACAGCAGTTAACACAAAATAATTAGGGTTCCAAACCTGATGTATGATTCTTCCCTAGGAAAGTATTCCTAGGGTTTCTGAGGTGGGATTGTAGAGTGATGGACTGCAGTGAAAAAGGCCTCTGAGATGGCAATGTCTATGTAATCAACATTAGATTTTCTACTGCAACTGTTGTTCACAAAGCTTGTCAGAAAGGTATAAAATTGTTGATTCTTCTTATTCTCAACTGTCTTCAAGCAATTAGCTTATCTGTGTACCATGCATAACAATTCTGTTTTGGATCTGCATTTGACAGAAAACAGACCATATAAACAAAACTGTAAGAAGAGTGGGCCTGGGAGCCAGGTTTTAAAATCTAGGCCTACTGCCATAAATGTGGCATTGAGACTTGCCTTAGCTTCAGCTTCTTCTAGGGTTTTTACTGGTCGAGGATGGTCATGATCAAGGGCATGTTTTTAGATCTTGTAGCTACAATCACTTGGCCATGAACCATGGTAGAAGGGATTTACCACAGGAAAATGTCCAAACATGAAGAAAGTGCTCTTAAAGTTTTGCCAGACATTGGTACTTATACAAAGTCAGCTGCTTAAGTACAGATGCAGGCTAAATTGAATGACTTATCCAGGGAAAATTTGCACAGGTATGCTTGATCACATAATCTTTGAGTTCATTGGGATAAGAACACACCTGCTCAGAGACCAACTGTATCTGTCTTAGATTCACAAACATTGAGCATGGTATGATGGCATAAAAGAGATTGAATGTGCAAGTGTTTCATCTCTGGTGGGGTTAAAATCAAAATCAGAAGGGCAACACTTGATTGTGCCTGTCCAGCAATTAACCAATGAACAAGATAGAAAGGCAATGTCCAATCCGGTTGGAAAGGCAGTCAAAGATGTCAAGCAGAGCATAAGAAGAAGAGTAAGATAGAAAGTTGTGGGTTCAATCAATAAAGCTGGCTCTGCCATATCCAAAGATGATGTTAAGCAGGTAGAGAAAGAATGTGCTTACAAATAAATTTGAAATGTGCTGAAGATCTGTGCAAGGCAAAGGAAAAGGAATAGCATGAGACATTTGGGTAGTAAGACATTTTTAGCAGCAATAAATCTGTTATAAAATTCTTATAAGAGAAGATTTTTCATTTCAATAGTCAAACTTTTATAGAAAATAAGTTTTCTTTCGTGCCAACAAAGGCAGCATTCATGTTTTCTTGGAACATACAAATACAGCATGTAATGCAGTTGACCCTTGACAAATTTGTGCCCAGGCTGCTTCAATCCTTTTAATGAGAAAAATTATATTTTAGCATTTCTGAGAAAAACAAAAACAACATTGTTTGTAAGAATCATTTTGATCTATAGCTTTGCTTCATCAATTGAATTTGTATTATTGGAATTATTGTGTTTCCTTACCTTCTGGGAGTAATGTAATGGAGCAAAAAAAAATAGTTTAAAAAGAAAAGTTGAAATGGTATTACCATCAACATTGAAGTGAACAAAATGATAATCACTTTAAAGCTGATCATTAAATCTCAAAATTTGTTCATACTTTAAAGCTATTTTTTGGGAGAAATCTTTTCTCTTCTTTCTTAGATTACCTGGACATTCATTTTTTATAAGCATACCGAGTTGGATTGAATAGTGACTTTTCACTTTTCAGTTCTTTCAAAATATTTGACAATGAACAGAAGGCCAAGCACAAGGAAGCCATGCATGCTTTGGACGTCCTTGATCAAGCTAGAATAAGAACCATTATGGTAGCTTAATATATCCTATTTTGCTTCTTTAGCCTGAAGCTGTCTGTCCATAGAGCCTACAATCTCAAATAAGTATTCCTTATCTATGGTGCTTTTCAGAATATTTTCATTAGTCTTCTGTTTAATGGTAAGAAATGGCATCCCATGGCCCTGCTGAACTGACTGAATGCCCTATTTTATACTCAGGTGATATATTAGTATTAATCTTACATTTACAGTTTACCTTTTTGGATAAATGGCATGGATGTTAATGAAAAGAGAATAAGGATGATGTGTGACAAGTACTCATAGAAAAATGTAAATGTAAGTTCTATGCTACATTAATGCAAACACTGTTAATTTGATGCAATTTAGACTCACCAACAGTGATTCATGTACACATGAAAAGGAACAGGAGCCAACTTCATTTCTAGAATTGTTTTGAAGATTTGAACAAATAATATGGATTGTTCTGGCCATATTTGAGCAAAGTTGTAAATACTACCTTCCAAAGGCTCAATCTTCCGTGCATAGTTCATTTCCTCGTGTACACCAAAGTATAAATCATCCATTGAATCTTCTTTCCTACCTCTCCCGTGAACTCTTGGTTCTAGAACCTGCCAAAGAGAAAGAACATTAATAAGCATATTCTACTCTAGGGGAATACATAGAATAGTGGCATAACATCATGCAAGATATATTCTTGGTATAGAAGAATATTTAGGTCTTCTTAAATTGATGAAATATCCCTTTTTTTTCAATTCCGGCAATTCCACTAAATTTTTGTTTTTCCGACAATTCTGGTTTTCCTTTTTTTCTATTGCAAACTTGAAATAAACAAATATTGATTTCCTATATTGAAATTTCGCTTATCCATCCAAATTCAGAAATTTATTTGAAACAATTCATACACAAATATTCCAATCTGGAACGAATTCTGAACGTTAATAATGACTGGAATGAAATACTTTTAACAGCACTTGATATTCCTCAATACTCCTGCAAATGAGGCAAGTTGACCTCTGAATTAACCTTCATAACTGTTGCAGCCAGCATACAATTAGACTACTGCAAAAAGGAGGTACAATGGGTGACATAGGTAGTGGGCAGGCTTTTAATACTCCTAAATCTCCTCAAATAAGAATTGCTATCTTCCCTTATTCCCACGTGTCAATTCAGAATGTGAATCGATTCCCTTTTTCTTACACCCCACGTTGAGCAGTTGTGACTCCTTTTTTATTAAAATTTCTTCCTTTCAATGAGGGGCAGCCAAGTGTAAGGGGGTTCCAAGACCCTGTGAAAAGCTGCAGCCAAGTGATTTATGTAGTCTTTTCACCCAAATGAAGGGCGGTGAATAAAAGCCAGGTCCCACATTCACTCAACAACACCAACTTTCTTAACACCTCCATCTTTATGCCTCTCACATCTCCTTCAAGGCTGGCACCTACACCATGAACTTAATCCATTGCCTTCCTTTATTGATACCTGTAGACACCTAAAAAATTCCCTAGTGTACCTAGTCCTAATTGACCAAACCCATCACCTAGACCAATTCCCCTTCACCTAATGTTCCTCACTTAATTAAATAATCCTCTTCTTTAATTATCTCCTTTTCCATCACACCTTGCATAAATAATTAAATAATTACCATTTTAAACCCATTTTCCACCTCACACATGGCTAAAATAATTAAATAATATTATTATTTATGGCTATATTCCCTCAACCTATTCCAAGAATAAAGAAGACATAAGAACACTTGTCCTTATGGTTTCAATATTCTCTCCACCAAACCCAAGAATATAGGCCTCCTACATGCACATGTCCCTTATATCTCTCATGGTTACAAGTTACAACTACTTACCAAATATAGTAAGTGCATCCTAGCCCTTCACATTCCAACAACCTTCATCTTGACCCTCCATTCTCTCCTTGTTCCTAGGGAAATCCTCTCGTTCATCCTCCACCGTTGATCTATGCATCAGATCTCAACCATCTATTGCCTCTTCCAAAATTCTATAAATGGAGGCACATTCTCACCCATTCCAACATCCATCAACTTTGATCTAAGTTCATGCTGTCAAATTTGGCAATCTTCAAGCAAAGGAGCATCCACAAAACAATTATCATTGGAGCAAATCATTCAACAATGGAGGCTTTAGTAACATTTTCTTTGGTTGTTTGATGTTATGCTTTGTTTGCACTCTTTTGTTAAGCTCTATCTAGAGGTTTGTAGTGGTTTAAAACGGGACTCTAGTGCTTTGCATTTGTTTCCATTTCAATTTCAAATTATTGCTCACATTTTGGCAACTCTGCTAGGATTTTTCCCTTATCTCACTCCATTTGCATGTTTGTATGTCTCATATGGTTTTTTTGTGACTGGTTTTGCAGGTTCTTGAAGTGGTTTAGAGGTCAATTTTTTATAGGTGCGTCTAGGAGCAAAATGGAGTGCACAATTGTGTCTAGAGCGGAGGAGAAACCAAATTTGACATATAACACTTGTTTTGCTAACAAAAAAAATTAGGTGTTTGCAAGGGCATTCAAGGGTACACTTGTACCAAATTTTGTACAACCACACGGAATACATACGATTGTACAATCCATACTATACAGGCAGAGCCATACAACTACGCAAAGAAAAACAAACAAGAAATATATACAATGCTTTTTTAATGCATATACATAGCATATTTAGACGTATATACATATGGTTTAAGCATCTATACAAGGTTTTACTGGTATGTGAGAACATATACACACAACCATTGTAATGTCCCACCCCAATCTGAGTTTGGAACTGTGATTTTTTCAATTAACTCAGTTTGACAATGTGAGACATTTTGTCAAACAAATAGCATGACAAAGACTGAAACTAATTGCAGGATAAATGTATGTGAATTTCCAGGAGTTACATTTAGCAAACAAGGGTTACAATCTCAAACAAGAATGTCATAACTGAGTTATATCAAAACAGCAATATTTGCAAGCCTGGAACCAATGCTTTAACACTGTCGCATATATTGTAATACTCAGAAAAAATACATTCAGATATCTGATTACAATTTAGTGTTAAATACCATTTTTTTGTGCTAGTCTCACAATGCAATGGGCTGTGCCTGGTAACTGTCACAACAGACTAATAATGGACATAGCAGAAATTAAGTGGTAACCATTTGTGAGGCAACCAACCCCTTCAAAGAACCACGTCCAGCATTAAGGAAACCTGTACCAAGTCAGCTGCAAACCTGACGCCAAAAGGAGAGGATAACAGCTGTTGAAAATGGGCTGTGATAGCGCCTGGAAGGTTCCATGATTTCCCCAAGCTTCATGCCAATCTGTGAGCAGAATTTCCCAACATCCAAGTATATGCAACAATTAAATCTTCAAACCCTATGCCCAGCTCTAGTATGAAGACTCCCACGCTTGGATCAGATATAAGGACATTCATATATTCGCCAACTCACAAATATGATCAGCAATGAATAATTACAACCCCCATGCCCAGCTCAATGAGTTTAGTTCTTCCTTCAAAAATAATATGATCTCTATATCTATTCAACACTAGACAATAATGAATAGATTCAGGAACTCTATTCAATCTTGGCGTCCTTGCCTTGCCTGGCAACTCCACGCCTACAAACACTTTTGATAATTCTTTGGAAACCCTCTGTAAATACCTTGCTTTGACAATGATGAACTATATACTTGCAATCTCATGATAAATCATTTGAACCCTGGATATTGGAGCTCTTCTTGTAAATTCCAAACAATCTTTGAAGCGCAATGCACAACCCTAAAATGGAGTTGTCCGCAAGCAGCCTTGGGACATCTTTCACTCCTGTCACATGTTGTTCCTCATGAGGGTCTTCATCCTCGATGAAGCTAAGAGTTTCAGACTCTCCAGTCTACCAACAAACCCTTAACAATTTTCTCTTCCAAGATGAATGCGCAAAATGAGCTCACAAATGGCCTTTTACAGAGATTTGGGCCCCCAATATTGAATTGCCTTTTCCCTCCAATTAAAATTATTTTATTTATTTCATTTTCCACCTTATACCTCCCTTAAGTTGGCATTTGTAATGTCCCCTTTTTAGCTCGTTACCATTTTCTGGTGGATTAGCCTATTGCCTAACCCTCGTAAGCTAATGGAGATGGTTAGAGGGTCCTGTTTGTGGCAGTTATCTAGTTGTTTTCTTCTCTAGAGCATAGTTTGGTTCAAGATTGGCATTTGCAGAGGATTTGGAACTCTAGTATGCACACTTACTATTTATAGTAAGTCACCTAATCAGTGGAGTCCAGTGTTAATATTTATAATAAGGCACCTAGACATGTCTTGGATGCAATGTTGATCCTCGGGTTCAGTTGGTTTGGCAAATTAATGATTATTAAAGGAGTTATTATCATTAAAGTGACTTTAATGATAATTAAATATTATAAAAGCATATTATAAAGTTTATAATTGCACTTTATGTCCAATGGGGCCATGACCCTTAAAAAGTTCACTTAAAGT
This sequence comes from Sequoiadendron giganteum, assembly GCA_007115665.2. Classification (NCBI taxonomy): domain Eukaryota; kingdom Viridiplantae; phylum Streptophyta; class Pinopsida; order Cupressales; family Cupressaceae; genus Sequoiadendron; species Sequoiadendron giganteum. The sequence goes on from VCHN02001158.1 coordinate 12,674, forward strand.
ACATTAAATATATTTTGTTTTGGGCGCCCATGTATTGAAGCATTTAATAAAGTCAAAAGGGAAACATAAAATATGATTTAAAATGATTAAAAAGGCACATGAGGGGATCATGTAAACCCTTGTTCCATATCATTCCATCAAGTTTTTATGTTTTTCGACGCTTTTGGTTTTTTTTTTCTTGTGAATTTTGCATAAATATTGAAGATGGCGATTTTTGAAAGAAATACAGAATAAATGCAAATAAAATAATATATCTCTGGAAACAATAGATTCTATTGCTAAGATGGATGCCACGCAATTTATTGATCTTCTGAAACAATTACAATAATGATCCTCTAACATGAATATAAAAAGCAATGATTTTTATTGAAAACCTGATTGGCTGCAATACAGTACGGCTGCAATAAAAGACCTTCAGATGATGGTACGGCTGAGGTATTAAATCGCTCTCCTTTGAATTCAATGCCAGAAGAAAATGCGCCTTTGATAATGGAGTCAGACTGCCAAAACTGGAGGCGTTTTGCTCTGAAGATACTAAGTACGGCTTCCTCTGAATGGTACGGCCAGGTATAGAAATGTACGGCCAGAATACAGCAGCAACAATAAATAAAAGGTACGGCCTCCTCTGAAGCCTCTGGATCTGAAGGGAATAGGCGCCTTGATTGCAATATGCTTCCCAGATGAAAACCTATGTAGAAACTCTGTAAATAAATAATCTCTGAAGTTCAATGATCTCTTCTGGATGAAGAAACCTCTGTGCTGGCAATAAATCAGATGTTATTTCACACCCTCTGAACTGCTTCGATGGAGATGGCTCGTTCCCCAAAGAATTTCGAACTTGAAACCCTAAAGCTTCTTGCTCAGACAAAACTTGATCAATTTCAATTCATAAAATGACAATGCTCAAAACCCAAGGCAAAATCCTCTTTATGCTGAAAAGTGCGATTTCCTTAAGAATAGGGTTTTAATGAAATATTCATATTTTAATCTTTTAATATTTCAATAGTCACAGCTGAATATTTTAATATAATTTAATTGTCACTTTTGGCCTCTTCTGATGATGGGCGCACCCCTCAAGGCAAATCACTTAAGTTATAATATAACATTATAACTTTATATTATAAATCATTAAATAATTAATATTTAATCAATATAATTAAATATTAATATCTCCCTCGTTACTCATCTGATTACTGATCGTCTGATGCTGACGAACTCTGAAGTGATTCCGGATACTGCCAAAGCCATATTGCTAAAAATAGCAGGGGTCCCACACTGCCTGCCAGGAACTGCTAAAAATAGCAATTCAGCAAAAAGTCTCCGATTGAGCCAAAACGAAAGACTACTGATCAATCTCTGCTAACTGAAGCTGAGCCAAGCTCCGAAGTGACCCTCTATCCAGTCTATCAGCCTACGAGGGTCGTGTAATAGGCCAATCCTGTACTCCGAGAGATGTCACTGAGAAGGGGACATGACAGTCTGCCCCTCCTGAAATTGCTTGTCCTCAAGCAATCTCAATGCCGGATGCTGCAGAATCTCCTCGCTCTCCCATGTCGCATCCTCAACCGGCAAATCTCTCCATTTTACCAAATATTCCCTGATAGTCCTCCGACGCAACTGTCTCTCCCTGTACTCCAGGATGGACTCAGGTACTAAGATCAACTTTCCTTCATCATCTAAGGGAGGTAAGACTGCAGACGGTACCACACGATGACCCAACGCCTTTTTGAGGCGTGATACATGAAATACGTTGTGTACCCTGCTCTCTGCTGGAAGCTCAAGCTCGTAAGCCACCTCGCCAACTCTCCTCAGGATCCTGAAAGGACCGTAATAACGTGGCTTAAGCTTCTCTGACCCACTCTTCCTAAGAGTGGACTGACGGTAGGGCTGCAGCATGAGGTAAACCATATCACCAACCTCGAAATGCCTCTCCGTCCTCTTCTGATCTGCATACTGTTTCTGCTGATTCTGTGCCTTGGCTATATTTTCCTTGAGAGCCCTCATAGTGTCCTGACTCTCCTGCAACCATCCTCCCGCACTCGGCACTCTACTGTCGCTCAGTAGCAAATCAAGGAAACTCGGCGCCTCATACCCGTACAACGCCATGAAGGGTGACATCTGAATGGTCATATGGAATGTCGAGTTATAGCAATACTCACACAAATGTATCCATTTGACCCACGCCTTTTGCTGCCCTGCAATATAATTTCTGAGATATCCTCCACCCACTTATTCACTATCTCCGTCTACCCATCTGTCTGTGGATGGTAACTGGTGCTCGGTGTAAGCTCGGTCCCACAAAGCCTGAAGACCTCCTGCCAGAAATTACTCAGGAACCGACTATCTCTGTCACTCACGATGCTCCGAGGCAACCCATGAAGTCTGAATATCTCACGAAAGAACACCTCTGCTACCTGTGTAGTTGTGTAAGTCGTGGTGATCGGAAAGAAGTGGGCATACTTCGTAAGCCGATCCACAACTACATAAATACAATCATGCCCTTGGGCTTTAGGCAAGCCCGTGATAAAGTCCATCGACAGGCATTCCCACTTCCTGTCAGGAATTGGAAGTGGCTGTAGTAAACCTGCCGGGTACGTGTTCTCCTGCTTGTTCTGCTGACAAACAGGGCACTCACGCACATACTGAAGAACATCTCTCTTGAGTCCTTTCCATGTGAACCTCTCCCGTATCTGCCTGTACGTTTTGAAGTATCCGGGATGTCCTGCTGTAGGGATGTCATGAAAGGCTCGCATAACCATGTTCTTCACCTCTGAACCGGGAATCAGAAATATCCTGTGCTTGTAAATGATCAAGTCATTCACAAGTGTGTACCTGGTATCAACTGCTGACCCCTCAACAATACTGGAAGCCCAACTATCCTTGGCATACTCTGCCACTATCATATGCCTCCAATCCTCCGAAATCTGAACCATAGTGCTCAAGTACGGTCTCCGTGAAAGTGCATCTGCCACTACGTTCTGTGTACCTTTGATATATGAAATATCAAAGTCATAAGCCTGCAACTTACTGACCCACTTCTGCTGTCTGTCATTGAGATCTCGCTGCCCCAAGAAGTGTCTCAGACTGTTATGATCAGTCTTAATGCAAAATTTGCTGCCCACAAGGTATTGTCTAAATTTTGCTAAAGCATGCATAATCGCGAGCATCTCCTTATCATATATGCTGTACAATCTCTCGGGTCCTCTGAGCTTGCGGCTCTCGTACACTATCGGGTGCTTGTCCTGCATAAGCACCGCACCAATGCCCTCACCTGATGCATCACATTGAAGCTCAAACGGCTTCGTAAAGTCGGGTAGTGCCAAAACAGGGCATGTGGTCATCAACTCCTTGAACTTCACAAAACACTCCTGTGCCTCAGAAGTCCAAACAAACGCCCCCTTTTTCATCAAATCTGTCATCGGGGCTGCATGTCGTGAATAACCATTCACGAACCTACGGTAGAATCCACACAAACCGAGAAACCCTCTCAACTGTGTCAGGTTTGCCGGTGTGGGCCAATCAATAATGGCGCGGATCTTTTCAGGATCCATGCGCACTCCATCTGCACTGATAATATGACCAAGATATAGCAATTCGGTCATTCCCAAGTCACACTTGGATTCCTTGGCGTACAAGGACTCCCTCTCCAAGATACTCATCACTGTCTCCAAATGAGCCAAGTGCTCCTGCCAAGTCCTGCTATATATGAGAATATCATCGAAGAATACCAAGACGAACCTCCTCAGCTGTGAATGAAAAACCCTGTTCATCGTAGACTGAAAAGTGGCTGGCGCGTTAGTGAGCCCAAATGGCATCACTACGAACTCGAAGTGCCCACAATGACATCTGAAGGCTGTCTTTTCTATGTCCTGCTCACGGACTCTGATCTGATGATAACCCGACCGTAAATCAATTTTAGTAAAATAACAGGCACCATGGAGCTCATCAATAAGCTCATCAATCCTCGGTATCGGGTATCGGTTCTTGATTGTCCTCTTATTCAGGACCCTGTAATCAATGCACATGCGCAACGTTCCATCCTTCTTCTTCACCAATACAACAGAAGAAGCGAACGGTGATTTGCTTGGTCGAATGTGACCCATAGCAAGTAACTCCTTTATTGTCTTCTCGATCTCATCCTTCAATCTTTTAGGATGCCTGTAAGGAGTTATCATAACGGGTTTCGCACCCTCCTCGAGCTCAATGATGTGCTCTATCCCTCTGTCTGGAGGTCTACCTAGCGGAATATCACTGAACACCTTGTCATGCTTGATTCTCAACTTCTGAATGTCAGGATGATATTCTATCTTTTGCTGTCCCTCCTGTAAAGGTGCTAAATGACACTCTGCAGCCCACTCTACCATATCATGACGCATGAGCCGCTCCATTCGGCGAAAGGAAATTGTTTTAAGGTCGCTGTCCCGTATTGCCTTAAGTATGTGAGTCTTCCCGTCGACCTCAAAACGGATCTCCATGTCCTTGAGACGAAGTGTAACCTCCTCCAATGAGTGTAACCACTTCATTCCCAAGACTAAATCAATGTCTCCCATATTAACAACATAATAATCTGCCTTGAACTCATAATTGTTCAAGCGTAAGGGGAGATCCTTAATCATGCGCTCGCATTGCAAAGTGTATCCATCTGCCACTTTGACTCTGATGCCCTCGAACTCCTCAGTGATGAGTCCACGTTTCTCAACAAACCTAGCATCAATGAAATTATGTGTGGCTCCTGTATCAAGAAGGGAGATGACCCTCTGTCCTGCTAACACACCCCGAATCCTGAATGAGCCCTCCTGCTGAATGCTAGATAGTCGTGCCTCCTGTATCTGAAGCTCTGGCTCTGTCTCAGCTCTAGGCTCTGGAGCCTCTGACTCTGAATCCTCGGAACTTTCCTGCTGTTCGGAATTTTCTGATTCCGAGTCCTCATAATATGCCCACATCACTCGATTTGCCTTGCCCTTAGGTCTTAAAGGACAATCGTGATTGGCGTCATACGGTCCTTTGCAGTAGAAGCAAAGCTTCTTCCTGCGTAGGTCATTAAGGGCTTCACGATCCAAAGGTGGTGCTGCCGATTTACCTTTTGAATCGTTTTTTAAGTCTGATTTTTCTTTGTTAAAATCAGATTTGTCCTTATTTCTGTTAAAGCCCTTATTATCTCGGAATGATGAAGAACCTCTGGAGTTAAATCTACTAGAAGGTACTGCTAACTCCATGCTTCGTGCTTTCTTCATCGCCTCCTGTAAAGAAGGAGGATCAAAGGCTTTGATCCAACCTCTTAGTGGCTCTGTCAAACCCTCCAGGAAGAGTACTACCAATCGCCTCTCTGAAATGTTCGGAACCATGACTGACAACTTCTGAAAGTCACCAATATAGGACTCCAAACTGCCACTCTGTCTCAACTGGGCCAAGTCTCTGAAGTAGGATTCTGGATCCTTCCTGTCAAACCGCTCAACCAATCTGTCCACAAAATCCTGGTATGATGTGATCCTGTCATGCTGTAAAGTCACCATACCGTGGTGCCACCAATCGTAAGCCACCCCCTCCAGATGCAGTGTCGCATAACGGATAGCATCTCTCTCAGCCATCGGGGGTAATGTGAGGAATGTGTCTAACTTACTGATCCATGCCTGGGCTGTCACCTTGCCACTTCCATCAAACATCGCCAGGTTGAGTTTGTTTGTAGCATGTTTTAGGTCATTGTTCTGATGTCTAGGTCTCCAATCCTGTCGTCCTCTGCGATATTCTCTCCTCTGTGTAACAAATCGGTCAAAGGAAATCCTCTCTCTGACATCAGGTGGTACCAACTCCCACTCCTCGTTCGCTGCCATCAATGTATCAACGAACAACTCCTCATGCTCCTCACCGACAATAGCCTCGTCGGGCTCCTGTCTCACAAAAGTAGGCCTAGTGGGCCTGTCTGCTGTCCGTGAAACAGTCCTAGGTGCTCTCCGAGATCCTGCATCACTCCTATTATCGTCACGCTGTGGTGACGGTCTCCTCTGTATACCTAACCTCTGGATTGCCACTGCCAACTGCTGTAGCACATCGTTAGACTGCTGCTGACCTGCACGTAAGTCTCTGAGAGTGTTTAAAACCTCGGCATCGTCCTGTTCTCTAGGTATATCTGCTCTATCAGCCCTGTCATTCCTGTCAGCCATGTTTTCTGGCTGCCTACTCAAACTCCGTTGCCTGTCAATCAAGGCACGTCTGCGTGTATAATACCTGTATGTTTCAAGCTCGTCTGGCTGCATATGATGACTAAACCCTTAGGATGGCAGGATTTAGCTTTGATACCACTGTAGAAACCCTTATTTCCCCCTGATACTAATTTTGACTGAAGTTTTATGTTTTTCTGACGTTTTTTGGTTTTTTTGCAATTTTTGCGTTTTTGAACAATAAATGAAGGGTGCGACTTTTGCAAATAATTGAAATAAATTCAATAAGATTATCTAACTCCTAGAATCTACTGAATGTAATGCAAATACTTATGCCAGATCATTTATTACTCTTCCAAGCTAATTACAAAAATGTCTGATAACGTGCAATAAGAAAACAATAATTTTTATTGAGAAAACCTGGAAAAATCAGCGAGCTGTAGATGAAGAAATCTGGTACGGCTGCAATGATCACTCCTTTCTCCCTCCGTCTGGTGATCCTCAATGATGCCAGGAAGATATGCGCCCAAACTGGTAATGGCAGACTGAAGCTGAAGTAGGCGATTTGCCTCTGGAAGGTGGTACGCCCCTTTGTGGAGAGGTACGGCCTGGTACAGAATGGTACGGCCAGGTACAGCAGCAAATAGAATAGGTACGGCTTCCTTTACAGCCTCCAGAATATCAATAAGAAAGGGCGCCTTGATTGCAGTAAGTTTTCCAGATGGAACCTAAGCTGAAACTCTGTAAATAAATAATCTCTGAAGTCTGTGATCTCTCCTGGATGAAGAAACCTCTGTGCTGGCAATAAATCAGATGTTATTTCACACCCTCTAAACTGCTTCGATGGAGATGGCTCGTTCCCCAAAGAATTTCGAACTTGAAACCCTAAAGCTTCTTGCTCAGACAAAACTTGATCAATTTCAATTCATAAAATGGCATAATCCTCAAAACCCAAGGCAAAACCCTCTTTATGCTGAAAAGTGCGATTTCCTTAATAATAGGGTTTTTAATAAAATATTCATATTTTAATCTTTTAGCATTTCAATAGTCACAGCTGAATATTTCAATATAATTTAATTGTCACTTTTGGCCCCTTCTGATGATGGGCGCACCCCTCAAAGCAAATCACTTAAGTTATAATATAACATTATAACTTTATATTATAAATCATTAAATAATTAATATTTAATCAATATAATTAAATATTAATATCTCCCTCGTTACTCATCTGATTACTGATCCGTCTGATGCTGACGAACTCAGAAGTGATTCCGGATACTGCCAAAGCCATACTACTAAAAATAGCAGGGGTCCCACACTGCCTGCCCGGAACTACTAAAAATAGCAATTCAGCAAAAAGTCTCCGATTGAGCCAAAATTAAAGACTACTAATCAATCTCTGCTAACTGAAGCTGAGCCAAGCTCCGAAGTGACCCTCTATCCAGTCTATCAGCCTACGAGGGTCGTGTAATAGGCCAATCCTGTACTCCGAAAGATGTCACTCAGAAGGGGACATGACATGTCACGTCACATGGACAAACAATAGAAGAGAACTTTGAAGCTAAAAGCACAGAATTTTGTGCTTGTCAATAACATTCTGTACAAGCATGGCCTTGACAAAACTTTCCTTTTATGCGTCAACAATGACCAGCAATAGAGATTGTTGGATGCTTTTCACAATCAAGCATGCGGTGGTCACTTCTCATCAAGGGTTACTGCATTCAAGATCCTACGAGCACAGTTCTATTGGCCTACCATGTTTCACAACGCATATGAATGGGTGTATAGGTGTCAATCATGTCAGCAATTTGTTGGTAAAGTCAGATTGGCGGCTACTCCACTCAGGCCAGTTATCATTGATGCGCCATTTCAGCAATGGGGTATTGATTTCATAGGTTCCATCAACCCGCATTCCAGCAAGGGGCATGGTTATGTCCTTACAGCAACTAATTATTTTACAAAATGGGTTGAAGTGGTTCCTACCAAGCGAGCTACCTTAGAAGTTGTTTGTGACGTTTTGAAGGAGAACATCATTTCGCGCTTCGAGGTGCCTCGCAAAATTGTGGCTGATAACGCAACAAGTTTCTCATCAGAGGAGATACTTAATTTTGTTTTGATCACGGCATCACACTGTCACATTCATTGGATTATTACCCTCAAGGTAATGGACAGGCCGAATCTTCAAACAAGAACATAGTCACAATCGTGCGTCAGCTAGTTGATGCAAATCAGAAAGCTTGGCACAGAAAAATATATGATGCTCTTTGGGCTGATAGAATCACTCTCAAACGAGCCATCGGCACTTCACCTTTTATACTTTTGTATGGTACGGAAGCAATGTTACCCATTACACTGGAGTTGTCCGCCTTGCAATTGGCATCTACAGTCAAAGATGGAGAGTTCAAGGATCCGATTGAGAAAAGGATTTTGTACCTGATGAAGCTAGAGGAAGAAAGGGTGGAGGTCGTTGACAAAATCACTCAGCATCAAGAGCGAGTGAAGAAGATCTTTGATAAGAAAGCTCGTCCGTGAGACTTTGAGATCGGAGATCAGGTCTTGTTATGGGACAAAAGACATGAACCTAAAGGAATGCATGGTAAATTTGATTCCTTATGGTTAGGACCCTTCCAGATACATGAATCGAGAGGAGAGAACACATACATTCTCTCACATCAAGATGGAAGGCTTCTCCTGCTACCTTAGAACGGACAATATCTCAAGCACTTCAACCCTCCGGGGCAGGAGTAATTTTTGTAAATTTTTATAAATACCTTTTTATGCTCTATCGTTACATCGTATTGTGTTTCCCCATTCTGTGATGTTTTGTCGTGTTTTAGGTGATTAAAATAGGTAGTCTTGTTATAGGTGATTAGGAAAAGTCCACGTGTATTAGGTGATTAGGGAAAAGTCCTTGATTCCAATGCCCAATGTTAAAGTCACTGGTCTATGAAACACAGAGATTCTTGGATTCTCCTATGCCGTAAGGTATCCGACATGGTCACCAGATGGAGCCTAATGTTGTACCCAAACTAAATTTTTTGCTTCATTAAGGCATTTTGCTTAAAACAGTCTAAACCTTGTAAAAATGGGGTCAAAACTCAGTTTTTGGGCAAATCAAGTATGGGCTTTTGGTCAATGTGATGCCAAGAAGATACTGGCAAAATTTGAAAATTTTGAAAATTAGGGTTTCTGAACTCTATTTTTAGGTCAAAACCCTAAAAAATAGGAACTTTTCAGAATGGGCTGAAATTAATTTTGATTGGCTTATTTCGCATCACGATCACAGTGGTGAAGTCAGTTTCAATTAAAAGTCAGTTTCAGCCTGGTCGGTAGTTTTCACTTTTTCATAAGAAAAGTTAGGACCTCTGAGGTCGTCAATGGCAGTTGGCCAATACCAGGTATCAAAATCTAAGCCTAAAACTCCAAGCACAACATTCTATGATGAAAGATGCTGAAAAAGATGCTTCTTGACGAAGGGGATTTTCAGACTGGCAAAAAGTGCAAAAATATTCTAAGTCTGGAAACTTTTCACTATGTAACATGGGAGACGCTTGCACAATCAACGTGCAAATCAACTTTATGTGTTTGTACATGTGAAAATAGTGGGATGCAGTCATATATACATGTTAGCAATAGTAACATCTTGACATGGTCAACCTCAGTAGCTGATACGGTGTTCGCAAAGCACAAAATGATGGAAAACATGACATTCAAAGCAAACTTCCATTTGAAGGTCAAAATTCAGCTGCTTTGGGTTGCGAATACATTCATTCTCTTATGTTTTCAGTCAGCTTTCCGACTAGCTATGGAGCAAGTCCATCTGAATTGCAGAATTCTGACAACCGAAGGCAGAACGAGGACACATCATGGAGCCAGTCAAGGAAAGCAAATTTGCACCCCTGTAGCCCAAGGGCGCCCTTCTTTTTGAAGGCCCAGATCTGGATACATGTGCTCACTAATGGATTCAATCTCTTCAGAATCAGTTTGACTTTCTGACGAGCTATCAAGCGGAGGTGTACATAGTGCGGAACTCTGGCAATTGATGTCAGAAGCTGAGACTGCAGGCAGGATGCATGTCACTGGAAATTGCCATGTTCATGGTTTGAGCACCCCTGTAGCCTAGGGCCGCCCTTGAATGTGACCCTCCAGATGGATGAGTTTGGAGATGATGTCTTCCTGAGATCTTTTCCAGCTCAGTCCAGCTTCGCAACGCACCCGTTCTCGAGACGATCCGACATTCTGAGTAACTGTAACAGAGGTTCTACCGAGCACATAAAACAGAGTATGGAAAAACATAGCTTCACACAGCTGCACATCTGTAGGCTAGGGGCACCCAGCCTTTAGACCTACCAGATGGGGTTATTTGTATTCGCAGTCTTCACGAGACTTGTGCGCAATTACTCCAGCTATCCAACAAGTCCAGCCGTCAGTCGTCGGGATTTGGCGAACGCCCATACGTGCGAGGTCAAGGTGGTGATGCTGAAAAGTGAGAGTGACTGAAGACAACCAAAAAATGGCTAAGTATGGCGAGTACACATCTCCTTGAAAAAGGCGCCCTTCTCTTTGAGGCCTTAGAAGCAGTTTTATGGCTTCGTCGTCTCCAGAGACATCTCTTGTCAGTTGATCCAACTATGCAGAGAGACTGACGGCGCGCGAATCGGAGCACTCCAGCTCCTGATGTCAAGGGTCAAAGTATGGTGTTCAGACAAAAGTCACACTTTTGTCAAAATGGTATTTGCGCCTTTATAGGTCAGGGGCGCCCATCTTTTTGCAGTTCTTGATGCAATTTTCAGACACCATACATACAATCATTGGATGCAGAGTACTTCCAGTCACACAATGAATTTACTATCCAATCAGTAGGGTTCATCGTTCACCGTCAGTGGCAGTTTGAAGCGTCAAATGGCAAAACGGAGAAATGGTTAAGTCTGGAATCAGTGCATCAATTTAATCAAAGGCGCATAATTTTCTGAGGTGTCAGATGTTGATTTTAGCAATTGCAGCTCCCAATAGACATTTCATCCTTGTCATGAAGGCTTTGTAGTGGATATCTCAAATCAGTCGTAGGTTCACTCAGTCACCCGAAAATCAGAACTGAACATGGCCAAATGTAACTTTGCAGTTAGCTATAAAGTAGGAGATACTCAAAAATCTCATAACTCTTGCGAATGGATGCCTAGAAGGTCAAATTTGAACTTTCTGGAATCAGTGAAGTTTGTCAAGCACATCTAGACGCTATTTTTTGCGAAATGATTAAAATAATATTTTTACATGCAAAGCATTAAAATGGCGATTTTCTTCAAGTGTTAAATATGGCGCCTCTTTTAATAATTTGCATGTTTTAAATTAAAATACTATTTTTAGTCTAAGACTCAAGAGTCGGTGACAGTTCATGAAGGGCCAATCGAATTATTTCTTCCAGTTAGGGTTTCAGCATGCAGTCATGCATAATGGTACGACTTTGTCTATTTAGCACAAGTATGGCGCCATTTCTCATTCACACAACTTACAGAATTCAAATTTCTTCAAGAGATTGGCGAATTTACATCAAACAATTGAGTTCGAAGGCGACATAAATATTCTTTTGTAGGTACAGATCTAGATTCAGCAATAGATTCAGGCAAAGTGGCGATTTTTGAAAGAAGAAGAGAAAAATAATATAAAACGTATTTCTTCTTGTCTAAAATTCTTCCATTTTGTCGTCTAGATTCTCTCACATGTTCGAAGAATTGGTAAATTTTGGCAAAACAAAACAGCTGGATTGATTCAGAACGATCTCCTCAGCAAAACCCATGTGCTATAATTTTTCAGGAAAATTTGTTCCAAAACATCAATTCTCGAAGCTTTAATTTTCTCAACCAAAATTCTTTTGCATGGCTGAGTTGAAGTCGAATTTTTGCATTTCTGACGTTTTGGGTCGTCTTAGAATCACTTTCTGGACAAAACCCATATCTCAAAATTTACTTCCAACGAGCTATTTTTAGCCTCAGCAAGCTATTTTTAGCCTCAGCATGCTATTTTTAGCTTTCCAAAAAAGTTGTCAGAATATAGCCATGTTC
>VCHN02002403.1:0-17391 GCA_007115665.2 Sequoiadendron giganteum
GGGGTCAGTATGTTCTTTGCTGCAATGTTTTGTAAGGATCTTGAAATTGTCATCATCTCCCAAATACACATAGAACTAGAAGAATGACACAAAGAGAGCGAAAATAAAGAAAAACCTCTTGGGTCAACATGGAAAGAGACATAGGGTGTCTCGATGCCTTGCGTCATTCCCAAAAGGAAAACACAAGCAAACTGATAAAGATGAAATGAAAAGGCAAAAGAAAAAAATCATTTTGGGTCAACATGAAGGAGACATGAATGTCTCAATGCCTTACATCATCCCCAAAAGGAAAACACAAGAAAAAGAATAAAGATGAAAGAAAAAGCAATGCACAACATAGAGAAGAATGAATTTACATATAGAGGAATGTCACAAAGAGAGAAAACAAAATGTTACAAGGGATCACATTATTCACATGCAATCCCACAAAAGAAAATAAAAAAGACTAGTAAGGAAAATGCGAGTCAACCTATCAGGAATTCATCTACCTCCCAATCTCTGTCTTTATATGTGGAAGGAGAATGACTAACCCAAGGGACAAGGACAAATGCATTACTAGGACAAGACTATCAACTTTCTCCCCCCACTAAGTGCGAGACAAGAATGAGCCGAGGTAGGTGATGGGAAATGGGTCATGTAACTGTGAGAAGAGGATGTTCTACAATTGTTACATGACAAGGGGAGAGACAATTCTAGGGAATCAGCCAATGGCATTCATTTCCATCAAAGTGAAAGTTCTTTAATATTAATTGTAATGTATGACACTCTTCGATACTATGTCTGAGAACTCAGTGATATGTGCAATGTGGGACCTTAGCATCCTTAGGATAGAGGATTAATCTATTCATAGGAGGAAATGTTATGAGTCCTTTGTTGAGAAGCAGTTGTAGTTTCCATTCAATTTCAAGTGGTGGATGAGGGGGTTGCACTTTTTGTAATTTGTAAGGCCTTTTGTGATTGCTAGATTCACCAACTTATCTAGTTGAAGGTTGAGGAGTAGGACCAGAGGAGATCCTCTCATCCTTGTCACTATTTGGAATTATTGGGGGTTCTTTAGGGAGAAGAACATTCATATCGAGATGATGATCTAAGATAACTGTACCATCACTATGAAGTCTTAGATATTCATTAGGAATATGTTCGATGCAAGGGGGATCTTGGTATCCTATTCCCTTTTTATTTTCCTTAGCTAGTATTTGTTCTAAGAGTTGATGAATTATGTGTTCACTTGTTGTATCATGCCCTTGTTTACTCAATATTGTGAAACCTTTTCCATATGTTTCTTGAAGATTGATGGGAGTGTTTGTGACCTTGTTATCATAAAAGGGTTGAGTGCTTACTTGCTCAGAAGAATCAGGTTCACATGTTGTAGGGAACATAGGTTCAACTTTGGTTTCAAGATGCAAATAGCCAAACATCTCAAGAGGTGATATGGTAGGAGGTTTTGGTTCATTCAGGGATGGATAAACAGATTTTCTAGCCTCAAGATTGTTAAGATAATCATTTAAGAACCTATTCATGTTGTCATCATCTTCTCCAATGATATCAACATCACAAGGAGGACATTCATTAGGAGTTGAGTGAGAATGAGTGAGTTCAATGTCATTAGGGTCATTTCCAAAGGCACAACTTGACACATCTATTAAGGATTTTAAGGACATCGAATTTTTTCCAAAGAACATATCCATGATGCAGATTTTAGATTCTAAACTATGCTACAATGCAATTTTGATCTATGCAGAAGATGAATGAATATAAGCTAAATGCAATGAAATGAATGAAATAGAAAGTTTGCAAACCAAAATAGAAGGGTAATAGCATCAAATAGAAACTCAAAAAATGAACTATAAATGACGGAAAATGCAATGCAAAATGTGCAAAGGGACTTATTCACACAAGGTGGTGAATGACTCTAGGTACTGGATGTTTTGGAAATTTTCAAATTTTATGAATTGAATTTTATGATTTTTATGTTTTCTAATGCAAATATAAGATGCAACTGCAGAATTTTACTGATTTTCAATGAAACTAAGTGCAATAATGCAAGCTAAATGAGCTTTTCACTAATGCAAAATTTGAAACCCTACAATGCAAATTAATAAATGCAAACCTAATGCAAGATAAATCTAGGATGTAAATGCACTCGAAATCAAAATTATGATGCTCTAAATGTAGGTTCACCAAAATGAACTAAGGAAAAATAATGATGGGTGGGTGAAGACTCTCTCTAGGACTTATAAGGTTTTATACCTAAAAGGAAAGAGGTTCACCTTTTTTTCTTCTTAGGCATGGTTCACTCAAGAACAACCCTTGAGATTTAAATGCAAAGGAGATTGAAATATGACAAAGGGAATGTTCTAGGGGGATTGAATGATAAGAAATGAGGGGTTCACCACCAAGTGTAAACTTGGAAAATAGAATGTTTGAAAACATAATGTAGTATGCAAAATGACCTAGAAATGCAAGTAGAATGCAACAAAAACTATAAAACTAGAAAAGTGCACCCAAGAAACTGAAGAAGGAAAAATGGAGACTTGGAATCTTGAAACATCCACTATTAAAGCTAGCTAGGAGTCATATGCAAAGTTGGGTGAATCAGTCCAGTTTTGGATAAACTGTGCCAGAACAGGTTTCAGGCAAATGGGTACTCATATTTACAAAAATCCCTAATAGACAGGTACAGTGGGACTCATTCACCAATAGCGGTGAATCATTCCACTTCTAGATTTCTATAAATTTAAAGTTGCATCTTGTAGCTCTTAGCCTTCTTTTCTATTCCTGATTCAGATTCGGGTCTGAAACTACAAGATTTAGCTTGTAGGTCTTCTCCAAGCTCCTCGAAGGCTTGTTCACAACCTTGAAAACTTTGACTTGCTTTGACAACTTGATGACAACTTTTCCAACCTTTCTCCTTAATAAATCTACAACCTAGACCTGCAAATCACATCAAAAGAGAGGAAAAATGGTTGTGGGGTTAGAGAATAGGGGTTTTCCTTGGTCAAACCCCTTGTTGGTAATTAAACCTTGAAATAAAATCCAATATAAAGGATAATGATGAATGAAAAAAATGAAATGTTAAAACTCACCAAACCCTAGAAATAAAGTGTTGCAATTATGCTTGAAATGGTTGCAATGGATGTGGTTCTTGATTCTTGCTTGAAGGAGATAGATCTTGAATGAAAATATTGCTTGGATCATGAGCTCTACATCACAATTGTGAGCACAATAACAAACATGAAGAATGTGATCTTTGACATGATGATTGATGCTTGAAAAATTCTCTTGAAAGCTTGATGATTTTCCCTTGAAATGCCTTGAATGCTCTCGTGAACTCAATTTTCTATAAGGATAAGTACTTGAAATGCTTGGGGGGGAAATTAGAGAAAGAACTTTGTATTTATACTCAATTAATAATTCCCAAAATTACAACACTACAAGCAAACCTTGGATCTTGCAGAATAAAATCCCACCAAAGATTTAAATTAAATTTGATTTTTTGATTTAAAGGGGATTCATTCCCCACCTTGGGTGAATGGGTCCCACCTAAGGGGAATCATTCACCTAGTATGGCGAATGAGTCCCACCTTAGGAATTTGAGGTAGTTTTTCGGGATTTTGATGTTTTAAATTATGCCTTTTGTCAGGATTATCCTCAAAAATACACATAAATAAGGCTCGTGGATACAAAAAGGGGCTAATTAAAGGATAAGAGAGCCCAATTATTAATGAAACACCTAGAGGAATCCTAAAGTGTGTTACAACACTTTACAACACACCAAATAAGGAAAGGTTAAGATAAATTGTGATTGAAAGTATGTTAATTATGCCTAGAAATCCTAGAAAAGTGTGAAAGTGTTTTACAACACCTTTACAAGGCATCATTAAAATACATTAGTTCACAAGGGCCCAAGACCTAATGTGAATGTGGTATCCACATTACAACACTAGATCAAGGCCACACTAAGCCAAAATCTACAAGAAGGAGCTAAAAAAGGGCAAAAAAGCTTAAGGACCCTTTTTATGACGTTACACAAGTCTTGCCTTGTTTTAGATTACTTCTCCTTCTTTATTTAGCTTGTTTCTAGAAACCCACTTGGTTCTGATCACATTCTTGCCTTTAGGTCTTGAGAAAAGTTCCCAAGTTTCATTCTTCATGATTTTATTCAGTTCCTCCTCCATAAATTCTATCCAACCTTTCTCTTTTCTTACTTCTTTATATAACTTAGGCTATGTATTTGACGATAAAAAAAGGTTTACTTGCTCACTTTCTCTCTCAAGTCTCTTACGGGTCTGAATCCCACTATCTTTGTCTCCTATGATCTGGTCTTCAGAATGATTTCTCTATACATATGTTGTTGGAGTGTTTGTAACCACTTCTTCTAAATATTCAATGTTTGTGTGAATTGGTTCTTCATCATCTTTTACTTTGAGAATACTAGTAGACTGAATAGTCTCATCAACTCCCACATTTGCACTTTCAACTACCCTCTTCAATATTTTGTTATAATATTTGTAGGCTTTAATTCTTAAAGAATAACCAAGGAAAATACCTTCATCTGATCTGGAATCAAACTTACCCAATTTTTTCTTCATCTCTCTTGATGTAGCACTTACTTCCAAATATTCTAAGGTGTCTTACTGATGTCAGTCTTCCTCTCCATAGCTCATATGGTGTCTTCTCAATTTTGCACCTAATTTTTACTATGTTTAGAATATATGCAATAGTCTATATAGCTTCTCTCTAGTACATATCTAGTAGATTTTCTTGACATAGCATAGTTCTTGCCATCTTTTATACAATCTGGTTCTTTCTTTCTTTAACTCCATTTTTTTTGTGGAGTTCTAGGAGCAGAGAACTACCTCCAAATCCCATACTCTTCACAAAATCTGTTATACTTCTCAGAAGTGAATTCTCCACCTCTATCAAATCTCAAAACATTGATTATCCTTCTGATTTCATTTTCCACTAATACCTTGAATGCCTTAAACTTCTCAAATTATTTTTAATTTTCTTTAGAAATGTTATCCAATTTATCCTAGTGTAATAATCAACGAGCATCATGAAATACCTATCTCCTTGTGGACTTTTGGTCCTCATGGGTCCACATAGATTTGTATGAACTGGATCTAGTGGTTTTGATGTGGAATACTCCTTAGCAAGATATTTTCTTCGTGTCTGCTTCCCTTCATGAAATGGCTTGCAACTAATTAAATAAGTCTTCTTAATCTTTGGCCCATCCTAGACCAAACCTCATGAACTAATCTTTGCAATATCATCAAAATTCCTATATCCTAGCCTTCTATGCCAAATTTCAACTTGAATTAATCTTTACAACTCGTCCATTCAACTCACCAAGATGATAAATATCACTCTTTTTCATGCTTCCTTCTGCAATCAGTTCACCAATACTTGATTCCCTAATTTCATAACCTTCAACACTAAAAGATAGCTTTTAGCCTTTGTCACACATTTGACTGACACTTAAAAAATTATGCTTTAAACCTTCAACATGTACAAAAAATTATGTGTCTTTGTTCTACCACCATCAAGACTTAAAGTACCCTTACCAAAGATTTTAGCAATTGAACTTTTTCCAAGGGTCATTGAACCACCTTAAAATTTCTTGAAATTCATGAACCTAAGTACTCTTACCTCCAATCATATGGCTAGAGGAATCATTCTGTATGATCCACATATTCTTCTCCTTCTAACAATGTAGTGTAGTTCAAGAGTAATCATTGATTTTTATGACTTCTTCTCTTTAGGGCATGTGCAAGATCATGGGGGTCCAAAAAATGGCAATGAGAAAAAATGTGTTTTAACTTCGCCAAAATCGTAAAAAAAATGTTGACTTTTTGTATGGGTCGGGTAAAATTGGAATTTGCTTTAGTACTAGCAAACCAAAATGGATATCCGTAAATATCGGATATCCATTCCTCGAAATTAATTTTCACCAATTTATGTATTCAAAATGGATATTCATTTTGATATCCATTTTCAAAATCCCAAAAAATGTACTTCAATAAAATGGGCATAAATTTTGTGTTATTGATCAATATTTTGATTTTTTATAGGTGTTGGAAAGTTGATTCAGAGGTCTAAAAAATAGATAATATTTTTCTACTAGATTGATCATAAAAAAATAATTATAGTCATTTTAAGTTCCTCAAGTTATGAAATTTTAAATGCTCATAATTCTTGCATACAAAGTCTTTTTTCATTTTTTTTTGCAATAATCATCCTAAATAACTTGAAACATTAAAGAAGTAATTAATAAATAAATAAAATTACTAAGGAAAGTAAAAATTTTGCATAAATCATCATAGAAGGCCTCCTTGTTGTCTTTAATCCTATGTGCACCTTTGCCCAAGTTGAACTAAGAGAACATATATCTCTCTCTCCTCTTATATCTATTTACCTATCTCTCCCTCTCCCCCCTCTCCTTCATTTATCCTCTCTACATATCTCTCCACTTTTCCCTTACTCTACCTCTATCTATATCTCTCCTCTCTCTCTCTCCCTCTCCACCTAGCTCTCTCCCTTTCTCTTCCCCTCTATCTTTCCTAGGTTATATATATCTCTATATCTCTCTCTCTCTTTCTATCTAAATCTCTCCCTATCTCCCTCTATTTGCATCACTCCATAGTTATATCTCTCTCTGTCTCTGTCTCCCTCTCCCTCTCCCTCCCTCTATCTATTTATATAATATGCCTTTTCATCAAGTTATCTACATATATCTCTCTCACTCATATACACACCCTATTTATGCCTCCCTATATCTATCTCTTTGTCTATGCCCCTCTCTCCATATCTCTATCCCTATATCTATTACTTATCTCTATCACCTCCTTTCTCTCTCACTCTTTCCCCCTCTATTTATATCACTCTATCTCTCTCTTTATATACATCTATATCTGATTATCTCCACCTCTCTCTATTATCCATCCTCTCTCTCTATCCATTTCTATCCATATATTTCTCTACCTCTATCTCCCTATCTCTCTTTATCTCTCCATATCCCTCTTTATCTCTCAATATATCCATCTATCATTATCTCGACCTCTTTCCCTCTCCCACTATATATTGATATATATCTCTCCCTCTTCTTCTATGTTTACCTCTCTACCTATCTCTCTTATTTTCTCTACCTCTATCTCTCTATCTATCTCCTACTCTCCCTCCCTCCTATATCTCCCCCCTCTTTATATCTCCCTCTTTATCTCTACCTCTTTATCTCTCTCTCTCTCTATTTCTCTCTCTATCACTTTATCTTAACATATATATATATTTCTATCTCCATATTCCTCTAGATATCTCTATATCTTCATCTCTATTAATATCTACCTAGCTCTCTATATTTGTATCTCTCCCTTTAGCTCTCTTTATCTATATATATTTTCTCCCTCTCCCTTTATCTTCCTCTCTAACTTTCTATAGAGAGAGAGGGTGAGTGGAGATAGATATAAATAGAGAGGGAAGGTTAAAGAGGTAGAAGAGAGAGATAATAGAGTTATAAAGAGATATCTAAAGGGAGAGACATGGGGAAAGAGGGAGGGATGGAGTGAGAAGTACGTAGAAAGAGACCCAGAGAGGGAGGGAGGGAGCAAGAGGTAGATATATAGAGATAGGGTGGGAGCGATATAGGAAAAGGTAGGTAGAAAGAGAGGATGATGGAGATGGGGGATAAAGAGAAGTGAAGACAAAGAGAGGGAGAGGTAAGGTGGAAGGGATAGAGGGAGATATAGTTAGGGAGAGGGAGGTTGAGGGGATATATAGAGAACTATAGAGGGAAGGAGAGAGAGAGAGGTAAGGTGGGAGGAGTAGAGTGAGATGTAGGGAGAGAGGCTGAGGGGAAGTCAGAAAAATTAGAGAGGGGGGATAGAGAGGTATATCGAGAGGGAGAGAGAGAGAGAGGGAAGGAGAGGTAGGTAATGAGAGAGGTAGGGTGGGAGGGATAGAGGGAGAAGTAGGTAGAGAGAGAGGGTGAGTGGGAAGATGAGAGAGAGGTATATAGTAGAGAGGATGAAAAGAGATATAGAGAGAAATCAAAAGGGAGAGAGGGGGAATGAGGAAGGGGAGTGAGAGGTAGGTAGAAATAAATAGAGAGGGGAGATAAAGAGAATTGGAGAGGGATGGAGGAAGGGATAGGTAAATATAGAGAGGTAGGGTGGGATTGATATAGGGAGAGGTAGGTAGGTAAATATGAAGATGTAGATAGAATATAAAGAGCAGAAAAGACAAAGATAGCAAGGTAATGTGGTCACCTTCTATATCTCTACCTATATGTCCCTCTATCCCTACAACCTTACCTCTCTCTCTTTGTTTCTACTTCTCTTTATCTTCCATATACATCTTTGTATCTGTCTAACTACCTATCCCTATATCCCTCCCACCCTACCTCTCTATCTATACCAATCCCTTCCTCCCTCCCTCTTTAATTCTCTCTATCTCCCCTCTTAAATTCTCTCTACCTACCTCTCACTACATCAATCCCTCATTACCCATCTCTCCCTTTATATATTTCTCTATATCTCTCTTCACTCTCTCTCCCCTCTTTACCTCTCTCTCACCTTCCATCTAATTCTTTCTATATCCACTAACCATCTCTCTACCTACTTATCCCTCCAACCCTAATATATCATTACCTACCTCTCCCTAAATAGGTAGAGTGAGTTGAGATAGAGAGAATTAGAGAGGGAAGGTTAAATAGGTAGAGAGGACAGAGATAAGAGAGATATAGAGAGATATCTAAAGGGAGAGACATAGGAAAGAGAGATGGGTGGAGTGATAAGTATGTAGAGAGATAGATAGAGAGGGGAGATATATAGAAGTAGAGAGGGAGGGAGGAAGGGAGAGAGAGATAGAGAGATAGGGTGGAAGTGTTATAGGAAAAGGGAGGTAGAAAGAGAGGAGGATAGAGATGGTGAATAAAGAGAAGTAAAGATAGAGAGAGAGAGGTAAGGTGGGAGGGATAGAGGGAGAGGCATGTAGAGAGAGTGAGGGTGAGGGGATATTTAGGGAAGTATAGATGGAAGGGGAGAGAGAGGTAAGGTGGGAGGGGTAGAGTGAGATATAGGGAGGGAGAGTGAGGGTAGATAAGTAGAAGTAGAGAGGTAAGGAGAGAGAGGTATATAGAGAGGTAGAGGGAGAGGGATAGAGATAAGGAGAGAGAGGGAGGAGAGAAGTGAGAGAGGGAAGGAGAGGTAGGTAATGAGAGAGGCAGGGTGGGAGGGATAGAGGGGGAAGTAGGTAGAGAGAGAGTGTGAGTGGGAAGGTGAGAGAGAGGTATATAGGAGAGAGAGGGTGAAGAGAGATATAGAGAGAAACCTAAAGGGAGAGGGGGGAATGAGGAAGGGATGGAGTGAGAAGTGGGGAGAAATAAATAGAGAGGGGAGATAAAGAGAAGTAGAGAGGGAAGGAGGAAGGGAGAGATAGAGATAGCGAGGTAGGATGGGAGGGATATAGGTAGAGGTAGATAGAAAAAGATGAAAATGCATGTGGGAGATAAAGAGAAGTAGAAACATAGATAGAGAGGTAATTTTTTCACCCTCCATCTCTCTACCTATCTCTCCCTCTATCCCTCCAACCTTACCTCTCTCTCTTTTTTTCTACTTCTCTTTATCTCTCATTTAAATTTTCTTCTATGTCTACCTACCTCTGCCTATATCCCTCCCACCCTACCTCTTTATCTCTACCTCTCCCTTTATATATCTCTCTTCACCCTCTCTCTCCTGACTACCTCTCTTGTCATCCCTCTCTAGTTCTTTATCTCCACTCACCCTCTCTCTCTCTACCTACTTATCCCTCTATCCCTCCCACCATAATCTCTCATTAGCTACCTCTCCCTTCCTCTCTACTTCTCTCTCCCTCTTTGTCTCTCTCCCTCTCCCTCTCCCTCTCCCTCCCTCTCCCCTTCCCTCTCTACTTCTCTCTATCTCCCCTCACCCTCTCTCTCTACATACCTCTCACTCTATCCCTCCCACCTTAGCTCTATCTCCTCTTCCCTTTGTACTTCTCTATATATCCCCTCACCCTCCCTCTCTCTACCTACCTGACATCTATCCCTCCAATACTAACTCTCTCTTTCTATACTTGTCTTTATCTCACATCTCCATATTCCTCTCTATCTACCTACCTCTCCCTATATTCATCCCACCATGCCTCTCTATCTCTACATTTCCCTTCATCCATTCCCCTCTAATTATCTCTATATCTCTCTTTACTTACCCCTCACTCCATCCCTTCATCATTCTCCCTCTCTATCTCTTTAGATATCTCTATATATATTATATCTCTCTCATCTCTACCTCTCTTACCTTCCCTCTCTAATTCCCTCTATCTTCCTCTCAAATTCACTCTCTACTCTCTATAGGAGTGATAGGGAGAGATGGAGGGAGGAGAGAGGGATAGAAAGAGGGAGATATATCTAGAGATATATATGACTTGGGAAGATAGAGGGGATGAAAATGGGAGAGAGATAGGTAGAGAGAGAGATGGAAAGGGAGAGAAAGAGAGAGAGAGAGGGAGAGAGAGAGAGAGAGAGAGAGAAGGAGAGAGAGAGAGATAGAGTGGGGAGGGAGAATAGATACATATATAAAGAGAGAGACATGGAGAGGGAGAGAGGAAAAATTAATCCAAAAGGTAAACTTATATATTGAAAATGTGGAAATATCAATGATGTATCGAATGTGAAAATGAAACCTAATATGGTTTCCAAGGATGGGTATGGTAAGTAAAATTTATTTCACAATCAAAATAATAGAGAAATATGTAACAATATAAAATTGATGAATAATTAGGAATGAAAAGAGTTTCAAATATAAAATTGAGATATAAATATCATAAAAGTATAGATCTAATAAACCCTAACATATCTATATCTCTACTTCTCTTTATCTCTCATCTACATCTTCCTCTTAGTCTACCTACCTCTCCCAATATCCCTCACCCTACCTCTCTATATATATCTCTCCCTTCCTCCATCCCTCTCTACTTCTCTTTATCTCCCCTCTTTTCTTCTCTCTACCTATCTCTCACTCTACCCCCCCCTTATTCCCTCTATCTCCCCTCTACCTCCCTCTCTCCTTCCCTCTCTACTTATTACTCTATCCTCCCACCCTACTATCTCATTACATAGCTATCCCTCCCTGTCTCTCTCCTTACTTCTCTCTCTCCTTGTCTCTTTCTCTCTATATCCCTCTCCCTCTCCCTCTCTCAATAAATCTCTCTCTCCCCTTCCCTCTCTGATTCTCTCTAATTATCTCTATCTCCCATAACCCTCTCCTTATCTACCTACCTCTCACTATATCCCTCACATATTACCTCTCTCTCTCCTTCCCTCTATACTTCTCTATATATCCCCTAACCCACCCTCTCCACCTACCTCTCCATCTATCCCTCCCCCCTTACCTCTCTTTGTCTCTAATTTTATTTATCTCCCATCTCCATCTACCTACCTCTCCCTATATCCATCCTACCATACCTCTCTATCTCTACATCCCCCTTCCTCCCCCCTCTCTACTTCTCATTGTATCTCTCTTTACCTACCCTCACTCCATCCCTCCCTCATTCCCCATCTCTATCCCTTTAGATATATTTATATCTATTTTCTCCCTCTCCTCTCTACCTCTTTTACCTTCCCTCTCTACTTCCCTCTATCTTCCTCTCAAATTTCCTCTCTACTCTCTATAGGAGTGATAGGGAGAGAGGGATAGACAGAGGAAGAGATATCTAGAGATAAATATTATTGGGTAAAGATAGAAGGGAAGATAAAGGGAGAGAGAGATAGAGGGATTTTTGGGAGGGAGAATAGATAGATATATAAAGAGGGGGAGGTGGAGAGGGAGATAGGAAAAATATATTCAAAAGGTACACTTATATATTGAAAAGTGGAAATATAGATGATGTATCAAATATGAAAATGAAACCCTAATGTGGTTGCCAAGGATGGGTAGGGTAAGTAAAATTGATTTCACTATCAATATAATAGAGAAAGATATAACAATATAAAATTAATGAAGAATTGGGTATTCAAAGACTTTCAAATATAAAATTGAGATATAAAAATTGTAAGTGTTGACCAAGGATATTAGTATGGTCCGATTATGCTTAATCCATGAAGAATCAAAGCATAACGAAACCAAATACTCAATCTCAAACAAGATCATTCAAATGAAAGTTAAACTAAACATTTATTGAAATTAAACATTCTAAACTAATAAAGCATTAAAATTTCTACTCTAATCCATCTAAAACTTATCCCATTTTGGAATTTCTTTCGTGTTGATGTGGAACAATGAACCTTTCCCAATCTTGTGATCAGTGAGCCCGTTCCAGTCGATTCTATTGACGAGAATCGATGAAACCATTGTGATATATGGATGAAAACATGATTTATGCTAAAATTAAATGATGCAAGAGTTAATCTACCATGATTTTATGCTAAAATATGTAGATATACAATTTCTAAACTAATCTAAATGAGATTTAAACTAAAAAGATTCAAACCCTGGTTCTCTAGTTAACTAAATGGATGCATGGAAGCCATTAATGAAAGCTAATCTATTATGCAACTAATTTAAACTAAAATATTCTAAAAGTATGAAAAGTATGAGTGTGAGTTATTCCAACAACATGAGTTTGCAAATTGAAAGATGGATCCATTTGTCTCCAAATAGTGACCTATTTATAGGAAAGCAAATGAGAAATGGAGGGTTGAGATTGAAAAATCTAATCAATGGTCAAGGATGGAGGAAATAGGAGGCATGGATCATGGATTTTCATCAACAAGTGAGAATAAAAGATGAGATTTAATCAAGGGTTCTCATTCCTTCCAAATAAGCACACTTTTGACCTATAAGCTAATTTGCATTTGAAGCCAAGTGAGAATATTCCCTTTTTTAAATGATTGGAGGAGAAAGAATATTCTTTAGAATATTCATGGGTGAGGAGAAGGATATTTTGATAATTAAAAAAAGTTTAATTATGCAAAAGGGGAGGGAAAATTCCATAGAAATATTCCCTTGCAAGTGGGAGGAATTAGATTAATTAGACAATTACTAATTAAACAAGGTTTAATCATGTTATTAGGGAAATTAGAAGAATATTTAGTGATATTCATTAAATTAAATGATTTGATGAATGAGAAAAAAAAGGTGAAATGATATTTAGTTAAATAATTTAGGGTTATTTAATTAAATGGGAAGACTTAGGGAATTGAATTAAATATTTTGATTTATTTAATTTAATGAGATGAAATATTAGCATGAAAGGGGGTGAATTAACCCGATTTGATGAATTAGGTTAATATATGCAAATGACATAATTAATTAAATGGCTAGGCTAATTTAATCAATTAAGCGAAAAGAGGATGGGTTTTAGGAGGAAATGATGTTAGTGTACCTGATTCGAATGCATGATATCATTCAGGAAATTTTTTAATGTCTACATTTTTTCCCTCTTGGAAGCGAGGTACTTGTTGTTTTGGTTCAAAGATTGATGCTCTTCAAATTAAAAACTGCTGCTTAAATCAAAAGATATGTATATATATATATATATATATATAGTTTTCAATGCCCCACTATTGAAGGATTAAGCTGATTCCCTACCCCCTCAAGAAATCGGGCATAAATTTTGAATTTTGCGTTAATTTATCGACAAAGGCGAAAAGCTACCCCAGAGGTCCAAAAAGGTATTGAGATGCAAGAATCATGCCAAAAATGCAAAAAATGATGCAAGAGAAGCTTTAGATTATAAAAATTGGTGAAAATAATGATAAACCCTAGCTTGAAGGTTAAATTAGGGCAAAAACCCTAATTTTGATGTATAAATAAACCAAGAAGGATCGCTTTCAATTCATTTGTACATTCACACCTTTGAGATTCTTGCATTTTGATCTCTAATCTGCTGACGAAATGGTGTGACGAGAGCTTCCATGACACATTTTTGACTAATTTCGAGAGCACCAAAGGCTTCTAGGTGCAGGACCACTGGTATGTGATCAAAAACTTGATTTGAAATTTGAATTTTTTATGCATTTATTGCTCTTTGAAATTTAAACTTTTGCGGCATCACTATATGGCAACGCCCATTTGAGAATCAATGATGCTAAATTGAATTTTAGCAATACATATGTATATTCTGACGTGGTTCACAATTTAGAATTAGGGTTTCAATTTTAAATTATGATGCATATGTTTATGGTGACACACTCAATTTAAAAATTAGGGTTAGGGTTTCTAAAGTTTAAATTGTGAGGCATATGTTTATGGCGACATGATTTGGATTTACAATTTGAATGCCTTTGGGCATCGTAATTTGGAATATGAAATATAGCAACCACATTGTAAATAGTAATGCTACTATCATTTTGGAGCTGAAAATTCCAAACCGAGTAAAAAATATTTGATTTTTTGACATCATGTGCTTTGTGGGTGGAGGAGCTCATTCCACCCTTGATTTCTCATGAGCACTAACCCACATTTTTTGAAATACTTGGTGATTTATTTGAGTTGCACTAGGAGGACCAGGGAGAGATTGGCTTGTGATACATCGCATATATGCCCATTCTCTAGAAACATCTGGCTATAATGACTATGTTGTGCAAGCGATGGCACAGTGAGACTTCATCATTCCACCTTCTAAAAGGTGAGGTGACAATGAAATTAGAGGATGTATGGTGGATACTGCATTTTCTGATACATGGAGAGAACATGATATATGATGGTGACGTTGGCTACAATGCATGTCACAAAGTGATGGAGATTGAGGATATTGTTCTATCCACTTTACATATCAACCTTGAGATGTATAGATGTCGAGTGCCCACCTTCAAATTGATATATGTAACCATCATTTCTAGTTTGGTCACTCCAGACTGATGGAGTAGAGGATTCAACCTAGGGTGGGGCTTAGTGTGGGATCAATTACTCTATAGGAGGACACAATTTGCATGGGGTTCAATGATGTTGGCCTCATTGTATCATGATATGCACGACAAGTTGTCTACAGCGATGGCAGAGCGATTGGCACAGGAATTACCTTGCTACATATTTGGACTTGGGAGCACATTGTTGTCCTTCTTTTGATTTTTCAGATGATCGATGTAGAGCTAGATTCCCCCATGGTTTGGAGGTATAGAGGTACCATTACCATATGACACACTAGGTAGCTTGGGCTTCCATACTAGTGCAAGGTACTTGATGATATGATATTATTCAGATGGCGACCCTGGCTTCAGATGCCAACATGGTATGATGATGTGCAACATTTGTTCTTCACTCTACAAACCCGATACATGTAGGGTCAGGAGATAAAAATTATAGAGAGATACCTACCTGAAAGGGTGGCTCAATAGTTTGGAGAGTTGTGGGATAGGCTAGATGATGCATACGAGGCCATTTTTGCTAGATCAGCTCGAGAGGTACCCACAAGGGGACCTACAAACCCAACTCCTAAGGTTTTTGAGGGGTTTTAATAGTTGGTTGCACAACCATGGGCATATGAATAGGGATAAGAAGATAGTCACACAATCCCTGCATATGATGCATGGTTTACACACCCTCATAGGTTGATAGATCCAATGAGGGAGACCTAGAGGGATGGAGTGGATAGAGGTAGGGGACAAAATGGACAAGATGACTAGGATGGGTAGATTTTGGGGGCACTGCCAATGGGTCAGTAGCCTCCATTGTAGCCTCTAATTTAGTAACAACCAACATAACAGTAGGTGATGTAGCCACCACCACTAGATTCATGGGATGTATAGATTCACCAGCTGCAACAAAAGATGCAAGTTATTACAGGTGAACGATATAAGGCCCATAAGAATATTTTGGCTATTGCTACTGATAGGGATAGGCACGACAATAGGTTTTGGCTATGACTATGGAGCAAGATCATGCAAGGTACTAGGTACATGTTGTGACTACTGAGAGAGATAAGGAGATCGGTCGCCACCAACAAATAAAGGCAATGACAATGGCTACACAAGGAAGGAATGTATCTACTAGGCTATACAGAGAGGCTATGATTGAGGTAGCCTATTAAAGGATGCATTATCATAGAGACATTTCATAGGCACTTAGATAGCTTGGCTACTCATAGAGTGGTGCATGACCCAGGGCTGAGGATCAGACAAAGAGACAAAGAAAGAGTGGAGCATCCATCAGGGCTAGCTTGATTTTATAGAAACTTTTTGATTTCTTCCCCGATTTGTTGCACATATATACATTCATGGGATAATTTTTGATAGCCTTTTGGATATTGTATTTATGTTCGATATGCATACTTTGATTCGGATATTATACCATGACATTCAATTTTTGATATATATGATAAAGATATGGATTCGATATGATGTGTTATCTTATTCCATGATTATGATTGTATGGATGCAATGATGTGAGATGTCACATGCTTATATTTTATCATGTATGGATGCACTTTATTTATGCTTGTGCGATATGTGATGATATACAATGGATGGATGCAATTTTAATTCTTTTTCAATATCTTTTTATGATATGTTATGATATGAAAATTTTATGGATGCATTCTCTTTTTGTGTATTTTCTACGTAGTTTTATGATGAGATCTATGCATATGGATGGATAGATAATGCAGATGTTTATGCTCATGATATGATAATGTGATGTATGTGATGCAATGATTTAAGATGCTCAGAATAAAAAATCTATATTATTCATCACAACTTAAATGATAATGTAGGATGTATGCTTTATGATATGCTATGATTATGAGATGTATGCATGTTGATGATTTGTGGATACAGGATGGATGCATTGATGATGTTTTTTCTGATTATCATGATACCAGGTTAGTGCAAAGAGAGGATGGAAGAAATAAGATGAATGGCCATTGATTTTGATAATTGTTTCAAAAGATCCAACAACTCCATGATCCATCGAGACTTTATTAGAGATGATGGTGAGAAATGCATGATGACAATGAATGCATGATGATTTTCTCAAATCTTGGGATTGGGATTTTCTATCATTCTTTATTGTTTGATATAACACATAGACATGATGCATCAAGGTGGAATTGTATCTAGTGTAATGTAATTTGACTTTGCAAATAGATAGGATAGTTATTGTTCACACCTTGACATATAGAAACCTCATTGGAATGTAAGTTACAAGCTTAGAATATATTAGACTAAAGCATACACAATAATCAACAACATATTCCAAACAACCTCCCTACACACAACTAAGCAAGTATGCACCAAGATTATTTTACAAGAATACCCACAAGCACATCAAATGAAAGATAATGATCGATGCCCCATTCCTTTCTCTCTAAATCATTTTGATAGACATGATTGAGAGGTCCTCGGAATGGGTCATTAAGATAAATAAGATGAAAAGA